>VOMN01039825.1:0-10123 GCA_014899125.1 Orchestia grillus
GCCAGCCTGGGCTCCCTTCACAGCACCTCAACTGTTCACTTTGCGCAATACATGTAAATGACAAAAAACATTCAGTTACTAAAAATCATAAGACGGACGAATTAAAAATGAAACATCAAGTTACCATTGAACTCAAAATCTGAATAAGTGAACTTCTATGTAAGTTACACTCGTGCTTGAGGAGTCTTTGTACTACACGCCATAACACATCCTGGGCTACACGCCGTGACACATCCTGGCCTACACGCCATAACACATCCTGGGCTACACGCCGTAACACATCCTGGGCTACACGCCGTGACACATCCTGGGCTACACGCCGTAACACATCCTGGGCTACACGCCGTAACACATCCTGGGCTACACGCCATAACACATCCTGGGCTACACGCCATAACACATCCTGGGCTACACGCCGTAGGAAGTTATTTTGTTTCCTAATATGTAAACCAGTGCCGGATTTTGTCGTAAGATCAAAGCATTACTACAGGAAGGGGCTTTACATAGAAATAGTCTCCACATCTCTAGAGTTTTACATTTCTACTAGAGTATTACTGGTCAGTTTCAGCATTAATTAAGTAATTACATTAAAATTACAAAAAGCGCCGCCACCTCATCAGACGCGATGGATAAAATAATAAATACATAAAACTGTATGTACACGAGTCACAAGAATGAGTCTGACCCGAGGGGGAGAGCCACAGAGCCTCCTCAGCCCCCCTTGCCCACGGCGGCTCCGGCTCGCATCACTCGGTCCCCTCAGAGTGCCAGCACGAAGGCATTAACTGTCGCCATCTTGGACGAGGAGCGGGTCTAGGAATTGCTGGAGTTTGGAGAAGGCGGCCTCGAGGTCGTCGTTCACCACAACTAAGTCGAAGTTGCCCTGTTGGTGGCCGTACTCCATCTCCGTAGCGGCCTTCTCCAGCCGCAGAGCTATGGCGGAGTCGGAGTCGGTGTTGCGTCTCAGGAGGCGCTCCTTCAGTTGCTGCGGGTGGAGGGGGGACAGGGAGGGGGAGGCGACTGTCATCAGCCATGGGCCACAATGCTTTGCGTGCCATAGAATTATGTACGTAAACATACTGGGTGTCATTGAACTATGTAGGTACATAAACATACTGCGTGTCATATAACTATGTGCATAAACATAATGCGTGTCATAAAGCTATGTACGTAAACATACTGCGTGTCACAGCACTATGTACATAAATATATTGCGTGTCACCATACTGCATGTACAACTAGGCAAGTTAAATTAGGCTGCTAATTAAATCTGTTCACCATATTCACGATCCCTCACCATATAATATATTTTCTGATTCTAGAACTAAAATATTCACATAACCCACTAGATGCAGCTATTTCAACTACACCTCCAATCTGAAATTTTCAAACTGCAATCATACCACCATTACAATTTCCCCTTGCCATCATACTCCCATTACAATCGCACTAATACATCATTTTACCATTACAATCATATTGCCATGCACAAAATCTTGCAAGTAATAACTACAACACCATGCAGCCCCATGACACACGCAACTGCACACTGTAGCACCAGCACACACAACAAACACAAACGTACACCAATGTACACAAACCTACACCAATGTACACAAACGTACACCAATGTACACAAACCTACACCAATGTACACAAACCTACACCAATGTACACAAACATACACCAATGTACACAAGCATGATGCAACACCGGCACCTAAGCCTCACCTCCAGTGATGGGGGCGCGATGAACACGTACACTGGCACATACTGTGACGTCACCTGCTTACTCTCCTTCAGCTGTGGGCACAACGGCAGGTAAGTGTGACATGTCGTATATAGAACACGACATCATGTGGCACAGCATATCGTACATATACCGAGTCTCAAGAGGCAAAAATAATTATCATAAACATCTAATGGGTGGTTGAATTGTAAGGGCCGATTTTGAATGTGAATCACACCTAAACATCAAGTNCAAAATCAACATCGGCCCTTCAAATTTAACCACCCTATAACATTTTAATAAGATTAAACATGATTACCTTCGTGGTTCACGACCCCCTCGAACACACCTGTTGAACACCCTGCATGTCGATGTCCAGGATACACCAACGGTCGCTGCCCAGCACATCCAGCAGTGCCTTGTAGCTTGTGCCGTAGTAATTCCCTGCGGCAGGCAAGCTTGTAAAGCGGACGGTTTGTAATTGGTAAAATGTTAGTTTAGCGTGCAAGATGGAAAACACAGGTTCAGCATGCAACATGGAAAATATTAGTCTATGTGAAACATGGGGAATAGCCACAGGGTGTAAGATATTCAATGAGCTTTTCATTCTGCCTATAGTTGCCCAGCTTCCCGTCAGCCATAGATTCTGGAACATCATCACTCACCACATCATCATCACTCACCACATCATCATCACTCACCACATCATCATCACTCACCACTATACTGTGCAGTCTCAAGGAAGGCCCCTGCCTTCACTTCCTTCAGGAAGGTCTCGGCATCAGTGAAGTGGTACTCCCTGCCATTCTCTTCCCCAGCCCGAGGGCCCCTTGTTGTGTGGGACACGGAGAACCCAAAGCGGTCTGGGTACTGTGCCATGAGCTTCTTGAGCAGCGTGCTCTTGCCTGCTCCTGTGGACCGTAAACAAAATTAGTATGCACTCACACACACAAAGTTAGAGTGTTCCAACACATTCATATTCATGTAGAGGGTGGGTGCCTTAAATCACTTCTTAATAACTGGAACATGAATACATTAGCAAATGAGAGTATATTGGAATCCTCACTTCAAGTGTACGCTTTCAATACAATATCCTGAATATGGAAACATTGAGAGTATATGGCTTAGTTTGAATTTAGTTCAAGATTTAGAAACCTGATGAGCTACAGGTGAGCTATTTATTATCAAAAAACAAACAAGTAATGGCTTGAGTACTTACCAGATGGTCCACAGAAGACTAATGGTCGAGGAGCCATGTTATAGGTGGCAGCAGCAGACGTGAAAAAGCGACCAATCACACCTGAAACAAATCACACCAAATTAAGCAATAGATGGAAGCTAATGGAACGCACAACTGCAGGCCTGCAGAGACTGCTGCTTGTATTAACTGCACTTCAAGGTAATTAAAAACCGTTTTGCAACGTGAGAGCCCCAGGTACGTTCTGTTCCCTTGAAAGGGGGGAGGGGTTATGATGGAGTAGTTTGGGGCATCAATCAAGTTAAAATTCAGTTCCAGGGAACTATTACCCAGGATGAAGGTTGTAAAAAGCAGGGGTAAACTTGTACACCGTACACATTAAATATATTAGTTAGAAGTGTTACGGATGCTCCAGACCCCTGTTCTGCCAGGTTAGTGCACACCACAGAGCAGAGCAGCAATCCAACAATCAGATCAAAGGTGTTCCAACAATAGAAGCTAACAGATATCAAACACACAAAATATGTACAAACAGATAAGTAGCTGGTAAAGATCATGTACAAAATGTGAACTATACAAACAGAACAGAGTTTTCAAGCATGTTTTGAGAGTATGGCACTGCCCAAAACAAGACAATCGAAGTGGAAGCACAGACAAGCAGGGAGAAACACCACCTAAAAACTCAATGAAGCAGCTGAGTTTGGCTTTTCTATTTAAACTAAACCCACAGAATCTGCCCCAATATATTGTTAATGGTTACCCCAGGTAGGTACACAGATCTCATAAAGCCACACTCTGTCATTAGGCTGAACATTTTTCTTACAATATTTTTTCTGAATATTTTCTGAACATTTTTCTTACAATATCTTAACATTTTTCTTACAATATTTGAACCCTCAAAATTACAACCTCCCCACAGTGCAACACTCAGGCCTGCACGAGTAAGATGCACAGTTCAAATATGGTGTAGAAATTACTGTTGGCTTCCCATCACAAAAAGGGGGCAATGAATTGAACTTGTAACTTCTAATCCTTTACCAATTAAATTATTTTAGCAATAAGGCTGCATTTAGATTTTTATGAAGAATCATCAGCATCTAAGAAAGTGAATTTTGGAATCCATCTAGACAACAAGAAAAAAATAACAGAACAGAATAAAAATGTGTGCCTACTTCCAGTAAACTGCTGCAGGCAAAAGAAACAACTGAAATAAGTACAGTACTGCGGTCCAGCACAACACCGAGGTCCACAAGGACACAGCGAGTGAGGAAGTTCAGGCCCTAACGAAGGACCTGGAGTCCATCCCCAGGTGAGTATTGAGTATTGGTGCCTCTTGATAGAGTATTGGTGCCTCTTGATAGAGTATTGGTGCCTCTTGATAGAGTATTGGTACCTCTTGATAGAGTATTGGTACCTCTTGATAGAGTGTTGGTACCTCTTGATAGAGTATTGGTACCTCTTGACAGAGTATTGGTACCTCTTAATAGAGTATTGTACCTTTTAATAAAGCAGAGGTGCCTCTTAATAAAGTAGAGGTACCTCCTAATAGAGTATAAGTGTCTCCAAATAGAGTTATAATGTCTCTAATCAGAGTAAAGGTGCTCTTCAAACGGGTATTAGTGTCTTCAATAAACTAGCACTAGCCACCATTGAACCAATAATGCCCATAATGAAATAAACCTGCTACAAAACACCCAACAAGTCCCCCAGCTTGTCAGTCCACAGCTCGCCCCTCCTCCATCCCCAGCACTGACCAGAAAATTCGTGCTGGAGGGGAGTAGGTCGGTCAGACATGCACACACCACCACCGCCTGAGGGGCACTGTGGGCCTGCGAAGGACAGACCTGCACACACACGCTAGTGTTGGCGTGTTCGCAAAATTATGTCAGACGTTTGATGGCTTAATAAATGTTAAATGAGTAAAAACACGAGTAGAGTGTAGATAAATGTGGAGTATAGATGTAGATATGTGTTGCGTGTGTGGGCCCTATCACGAGCACACCACGCCGCTGGAAGGCTCCAATCACGAGAAAACATCGATAAGCCAATCAAGTTGTCGAAGATGGCGCGAGATTTTAACTCCAGCATCGAGCTCCCGAGAAAAATTGGCCCTCCTTTCATTTCCTGATTAGTTATCGACGAGTCGGTCGACAGCGCCCGTCGGACAACACAGGAGGTCTCAGAAATTGACCCTAGGGCACAGAAACCGAATGTTTTCCGTCATTTCAAACTCGTCTTCCATTCCACGATAATTATTGGAAATTAATGGCAAACACAAGGCATTCTATTGAAAGATAGGACCTTCGCCTGGCAGGCTTCGACACCATCGTCCTGGTGATGACAGTCACAGTCCAGGGTGACAACTTCATCAACAAGTCTCACATTCAGAGCAAAATAAGTCAGCCGAAAATTACCGACAGGCATTTGCATCAGAGAAACACTACAAAAAATATGAAAAATCTGGTTCCTACAAGCACAGTAGCGGTGGTGTAAAATACAGCGCATAGTCGGTCAGGTTGTATACGACCGGAAGAGATGAGACCATTTACTGAGGACTGAAATAGAAGCAGATTCTATTCACAAGGTGTGTTCCCACACATGATCTCTTGCACTTAGAAACCGCAAGTTAAGAATGAAGAGGAAGAAAAGGCGAAGAAGAGATAGAGAAGGTGTGAAAATTTGAAGAAGCAAAGGGGGCACGTAAGCAGTCCCGAGGGCCTCTCTGTGGCTGAGGTAACCTAACACTGCCCCTGTGGAGACGCCAGTCCCCATAGCATACGGTAGACAAACTCAACCTAACCTAATTGGATATTCTGTGCCTCCAGAGGGGCTACAAGGACAAAATACGACTGCAGGACGCAGGCACAAGGTCTATAAAGCGTACGGCCAAACCTCGTTACTAGAATGCCTTTTTTTTCTTCTTAGGATTCCGATTTCGACCAGCTTCCGCCGAAATTTTCCGAGTGACGATGCCTTTTACATCAACAAGAACTCTGCAAAACATGTTGCTTCAGTTTCCATCAGACTTTTTCGTGAAATACGATTTCCAAACAGCGGGGTTCATCCAAATCCAGCTTGGTTTGGTGCGCGTCTCACACCACATGAGAAGGCCGCCAGGAGCTCTACAGCAGCGACCCTGGTTTTTGATGAATTGGCCTCTTCTCACGCGTACTTCATGAATAATAACATGAAATGCTAATTTTCCCTGCGCGGTTCCCTCAGGTGTGAGGTGTCTCCACCGCACTATGGCCCTCTAATTAATGTTTAGCAGCATTTCTTCTTGTGATCCGCTGGGGTGCCGGAGACGTCACTTGGCACGTTCATTCCTCTCGCCATTTTTCTGCTATTCCAATTGATCTATTCCATTCTATTACAATCTATTCTACTACAACGTATTCTAATCAATGAAGGTCTAAGTTCCAAGTCGTTAAACTGGAGCCCCAATGGCCTCCCTGGCCATTGCACACAAGCGAGCAATAATGAGCGCGTAAAATATTCTTTCAGAGCGACCGAAGCTAGCGTCACGATGGGTATGCCGACCGACCAGGTGAGAGATGCTGCTCCTAATGAGGCGCAGGTGACGGTGGTGCACCTGCTGGCGATGGTACAGCTGTTGAAAATGAAGAAAGCACATTAGCCGAACCCACGGGACGCTGCTCAGGCGTACAGCTTCAAACTGCAGCTGCACAGCCGCTGCTCAGGTGTACAGCTTCAAACTGCAGCTGCACAGTCGCTGCACAGGTGCACAGCAGCGACATCTCCGTGTGGTGGCCATCATGTGCATGCTTTACGTTTTTTGCATTCCCACACGCGTGATAATTTCGCCGGAGCATCTATAATTAAACGTAAATCAGTCATTCCAGACGCAGAAAAAGCTGCCCAAGTCATATTATCCTCCTCCAAATAGTCTTTTTGAAAACAGTTGCCCTTCCTTCCTTAAATCCTGCCAATAAAACTGGGAACCGTCGCGCCCATCCAAATTAAACTTTTTCTCATCAGAAAACACCACGGTTTCCCATTTCTTCTTCGTTCGTGTTACGTTTTCCTTTACGGAACCCACCCGCGTCTTCTTGCGCTCAGGGTTAAAGCAGGGTTAAAGCAGGGTTAAAGCGGCCCCTTGCGCTCAGGAGTTAAAGCAGGGGCCGCTTGCCTGTTTCCAGATTTGACGAATCATAGAGAAATTGACGAACTCTTCTTGGGATGACGGGTCAATTCTGAGGTCGTCGCAGATCTCTCGAGCATGGCTGTCCCTTAGAAGCTTCTCGAAAAAGCCGACCTGTGGCTGCATCTGTAATTTTAGGTGGACGGCCTGGATGTTTTGTGGCGCCACACGATTCAGTGTCCTATAGATAACTTCTTACTTCTGTTCGCGACCTCGACAGTTCTCTTGCAATGAAACTATAGATTTTCCTTGCTGGCTTATATGTAAAAAATTGCAGCTTTTTTATTCAGGGGAGAGTTTTTCCGCATTTTTTAGTGACGTTAATCAACATTTAACTAGGACTCCCGCGCCTTGTAATCACGAAGGGATGTGATGTTCAAAACCTGCGCACAGTTTTATTTTTCCTTTGGCCTTCACAAGTAAACGGGAAACGCAAATTTTCACATGTCTAATAATTATTTCTACCATCGAAAACATAGCTTTCTTAAGAACTTTTTTGTTGGGCGGCAAGGTATTGTAAAATCGAACACGCATACTGAGTCGCATACGATCTACGTTCCACACGCGAATTTCCAGAGAAATTTGAGCAGAAACAAGCAAATGCTTAGCGATGTAATGAGATGTCGAACTCGTTTCCGCCACCTGAGTGCATCTCGCCAAGGTCCAGTCACGACTAAATGACGTCACGACTAAATGATGTCACGAGGGGCACGACCACGCGCTCAGTCCCCTCCCTCACCAGACAGCAAACAACCCCCCCACCGGTGCCACCACAGGGCCATTAGAGCTAACCATTCACTGCCCAAATGGTTTTCCAGTTGCCGTGGAAACAGCGTTATTTTGCAGAGTACGTGGCAACAACAGCCCATCAGCCAGCGAGGCAAGGAGACAACAATGGGCACAAACAAAAAATGAGCTCGACTCGTGACGTCAGATGGCATGGACGAAAGCTCGCACAGGGATCAAGTAAATTACAATGCAGGTGAAATTATTCAAAACTCAAATAATATCATGACCAATTGATTCAAGAACAACAAAGACTCGCATATAATATATTAAAAATTAGTCTCAAGTTAAAGAGTAACAATTAGTCACAAAATCATGAGCAACAATTAGTCACACAATAATGACCATCAGTAACTCACAAAATGAAAAGCAATAGTTACTCCCAAAATAAAGAAGAACAAGTATTCACAAATTAAAGAGCAGCCATTAATTAACTCGTTACTGCTTGCATTATCACTAGGAGTGCAGCGAGCACTAGTCGGCCAGGCGGTTGTGCGCCACAACGAGTGTTGGGAGGAAGGAACGCACCTCAGCTGCGTGCGCTGCAGCAGCTGCGTGCGCTGCAGCAGCTGCGTGCACGTCGCACTCCAACCCTCGCGTTCCAAGGGGAATTTGCATCCCTTAAAGCAATGTTTAACGCAGAACTTAGAAGGAACCTAAAAGTTAGGGAGATGTGTAAAAGTTGAGGGGGGCGCGTAAAACTTAATGGGGCGAGCAAAACTTAATGGGGCGTGCAAAAGTTTAGGAGGTCGTGTAAAAGTTAAGAGGGCGTGTAAAAGTTAGGGCGCGTAAAAGTTAAGAGGGCGTGTAAAAATTAAAGGGACGTGTGAAAATTAAGGAGGCGTGTAAAAGCTAAGGAGGCGTATAGAAGTTAAAGAGGCGTATAGAAGTTAAAGAGGCGTGTACAAGTTAAGGAGGCGTGTAAAAGTTAAGGAGGCGTGTAAAAGTTAAGGAGGCGTGTAAAAGTTAAGGAGGCGTGTAAAGTTAAGAGGGCGTGTGAAAATTAAGGAGGCGTGGAAAAGCTAAGGAGGCGTGTAAAAGCTAAGGAGGCGTGTAATAGTTAAGGAGGCGTGTAATAGTTAAGGAGGCGTGTAAATATTGAGGCGTGTAAAAGTAAAGTAGAGGTGCGAGGAATGAAAGACATATGCTACAGGTTCAGGGGCTATGCAACAAGGAATGGAGCAAAAATACGATCATACAGAAACATAGCGAAATACGTACACGGAAAGGCCACGATGTTGCTGTGTACAAAAAGAGCAAGAGAGACACAACCAAAAAAAGAACACAAATAAAAACTCACAGCGACTCCAGAGCGAGACGGAAGCCATAGTAGCAAAGCAAGCACCCGCTGCACAGAGAGACACGACCGCTGTATTGGGGGCTGCCCACACACCCACACACCTCACTGGCTCCTACACACCTCACTAGCCCCTATACACGCCCACACACACCTCACTGGCCCNGCCCCTACACACCTCACTAGCCCCTATACGCACACACCTCACTGGCTCCTATACACGCACACACACACCTCACTAGCCCCTATACACGCACACACACACCTCACTAGCCCCTATACGCACACACCTCACTGGCCCCTATAAACACACACACACACGCACACACACACCTCACTAGCCCCTAAGGAAATTTTCGTAGCATTCAGTGCATAGTTTCTCTTTTTGAAGACCTCGTCATTCGTCTCAGCCAAGGGACCATCAATGACCAACCCATTACTGCATTTCAACCCATTACTGCATTTCAACCCATTACTGCACAGCAAACCTGTTTATGCACACTTCATGGTAATGATGACCAATACGCACAATAATAAGAGAAGCTATTTCTGGTTACAGAAGCCTACGCGTGTTGCGACAAAAATAAACATTACATGAAATGTAAAAAAGGAAATAAAAATAGTATATATGGTACCCCAAGACTTCTAGTCGTCCCCTTAATGGAATATCATTTGTTACAAGAACTGGACTATAATTTTCCTTTAAATTTGATTTCTTACGCAAATGACCTTAATAACGAGGAGTTCCTAAAAAATTAGCAAAATTTATTGGGGAATTAACTTCACGCATTAATGGGCTAAGTCTGTAAAGTCCCAAATTGTTCAAAGATCGTTCCCTTGAAAACGCACACTGGTCCAGAGCGCGAAGACCTGGGTAATAAACAACTACAACTTAGTCAACAATTGACATCACTGGGGAACACTCATTTTGTTGCATTAAGAGAAAGACCTT
>VOMN01039835.1:0-23938 GCA_014899125.1 Orchestia grillus
GAAAACATATCGGGCTTTACGAATGAGAAACCTTTGCTGCATGGGGGCCCAGCCCAGTTTCTCTAGGAGAGGAGAAAAAATACAATATTAAATAAATCTGCTGTACTTGTGCGCAGCCTGATCCAGATGCCACTAGGCATCCACGGCGACCCCGGTCGTATCTTCCATCCCGCGTAGAGAAAAGAAGGTGCCGGCGAGCGCTCAAGGCTTGTCCAAGTGGCAAGGGTGGCTGGACTGATAAGTTGCCATCATGTCTTGCATTTTCCAGAGCGCACGTACTAGCTCAACTCCATATGAAATGACAGTTTAGTCCCAGAAAGTTTCTTACATGGTTATCATGTTTACTTTCTGTGCTGTTTAGCAATATTGCATTAAAATTAGTCACGTCTAACTTTTCCTGAGTACTGAAAAAGAGTTTTGATGTTGTTCGAAAATATTACTTTCAATCAATACCTATTTCAAGAACAAGAATCTTGAATGTGCATATTTCATTATTTTAGAGTTTAAATCCTTCCAGTAACGCGACTGGATGAGTGTGCTGTGTCTGAAAACTGAGCAAATTTTACTGAAGCTGTCTTGGATGATGAAATTGTCACAGTGAAGCTTCATCGAAGCGTGTCTGAGCTCGTTCTGGCTGATTTTTTGTTTTGTTTCCCGCTGTCACCTAAAGTGGGGTTACCAGCAAGAACGATAGCTGTTAAGTATTTTACTGACATTGCGCAATCATCGCATCCATTGGATATATACTATTTGAAAATTATACGAGGAAGTGAAGTTCTTTTGAAATTTCATCCAATGTCATTACTAGAATCTTTCATCCTTATGCCTTAATAACTTCATCGGTCAGATAATGATGAGTATGCCATGTTGAGCCTGCGTATAGTGGCGGGGAGATGCCGCAGCTAACGGGGAGCAATTTACGGGAGTAAGACTATAAAACTGAAACAAAAGCTGTGCAATTTACGGACTAATTAACAGTGAAAAGCTGAACGGTTTACATTTTGCTTTTCAATATGTCAGTTCATCTGAGAAGCCGTTAGTGGACCGGTACCTCCTCTGCCTTAGATTACGATGATATGGAGGCTGCCTTCCATGTGGGTAAGACGAGTTGGCTGACAGAATGGTAGAGCTGGGATTTCCTATCCGCAGAATGGTAAGCCTGGAATGGTAACGCTAAATCTATTCTGTGAAGGAGGAACTCTTTGTCGTTAGTCCTGTTAGTCCATAGGAAGAAATGAAAATGTAAACTACGGGATATGAGGTACCCGAGGTTTCCATTCCAGGGCTAAGAGTCAATTTTTGGCGCTGGCGAATAAGTTACTGCCGTAAATAGGCGTTACAACCGGACAAATATCAAGCACATGTACAAGCTGGACAGCCCAACTGATTAAAATATAAAAAAGTCTATATTTTTTCACATCAATTCCATCATCTTAAAAAATGAATATAATTTAGGCACATAATTATCATCAGGTAAAATTTCTGTGACCATTCAAGACGTAAAAGTCACTTGAAGAAGAATTTAGACTTAACCGTTTTACAGTAAACTAAATCGGAATCAGAGGTTGCTGTCAAAAACTAAAGATATATTATTCTAATTCAAGGTAGAAAAACAACCAAATGTACCTTATTAATAGCTTATTGTAGTTACAAAAATGTTGTGAACGACAGCAGTTGGTGGCGAGTACTTAATATATTCAGTTAGAAATGAGTACTCCTTTTTTCCATGCATTCTCTACTTCAAGCTCAAAATAAAGTAGCCCATCAATTTGTCACATACAAATTAGGAGCCATTGTCTTTGCAGAATTGATAGTGGCTTACGAGATATAATAGAATAGCTAAATTAAAATATCGGACCTCTATCTCAGGAGACCTATTCAGTGTATCAACCACTCATTGTTAATGATTGCATCTGACCAAAAATTATCCTCATCATTAACTTACTCCACAAATGTTGCGGCGAGATGGCATCGACTTCATTCATTTCAGACTCTTCTCACGGTCGCAATCTGAACCTGGGGCTTAATTAAATAAATAACCGTCAGACCCCAACGGACACAGACAAATGACTCACAGTCAGACCCCAGTGGGCAGACAAATCAGTCATATTGAAAAATTGTATAGAGACAAGAAATTGCGGGCTAAGTAACACAAATGGCACGAATTATGGTAATTCACTGAAAAATACGTATATAGAAATAAGCACTTCAATCTTCGATGAAAAGTGTGAAGGAATATAAGTTTTCATTCCGTTTTATCCTAAATGAAACGCATTCACGTCAAACAAGGACTCACACGAGTACCTTAATTAAAGTGATGCGATAGCTCAGCTCGCATTAGTGGTGGCGGATACAATTCGTGATGGGAAAAATTTATATTCCTTCACACTTTTCATCGAAGATTCAAGTGCTTACATCTATATACTTATTTTTCAGTGAATTACCATAATTCATGCCATTCGTATTAGTTAGCCCGTAATTTCTTGTCTCTATACAAATTTTCAATATGACTAATTTGTCTGTCCCACTGGGGTCTGACTGTGAGTCATTTGTCTGTGTCCCGTTGGCGTCTGACTGTGAGTTAATTTTTAGCAAAGAATTTTGAGGTATAAGTCAAGGACATACATGAAATAATTTGACACAAAACTGTAAGAAGATATGACATCCTTCATAAGCAGATATGTCTTCCTCTATGTACCTTAGGTAATAAAACTATCGATTAAGTTGAAGAATTTTAAATTTCCCGATATACGAGCCCTCGCCTTCACCTTTTTACTTGAATAAGAAACTTTGGAATTGGAGTCTATGAAACTGCGATAGTCATGAAAAATGCGATAGTCATGAAAAATTGGTTACAGTGAGAGAACGACTCAAATTTAATCTTCACTGCAAGAAGAATTTCATTTTACCTAAATCGCTTCGTTTCCAGACCCCTATCAAAACAAGAGAGGCACTCCTCATTGCTTACGACTCTGGACGAAAATACCAGGAATATTTTGAAAAAGATTGTCATATTCGAATTTGGTTCAATCATTAATAAATAAAAGCACTGAGCTAATCCTCAACAATGTTTTGCTGCCGGAACTTTCCGAAAACCTAAAGCAGACTGCGATGCAAAAAGCATAAAGTGTATACAAGGAAAGAAATAAAACTTTATCTCAAAATATGAGCAACTAAAATATTCTTCTGTAGCGTCTATAAACGTAAACGTTTTTCAGAACCTTCCAACTCGGAACTCGATGGTGACGTGAACAGAGCTTTGGCAAGAGGATTGAACTTCGCATCAGGCCACATAAAGAATGATACAGTCTAATTTATAGCCCAAATTGAGCCGGCATTTGAAGATATCAAGAAGAATATTCCTAAAAAGAAGGAAAAGCAAGCATTCGTAATCTTATCACTTCCTCCCTCATAAGGGCCAGCCGACCACGAAATCTAACGAACAAAAAATGTTAGCAGCATAACGGTGAGAAAAAATTATTCCATTGTTGTTCAAAAGGAGACAAGAAAAAAGAAACTGTAGCAATGATTACGGCAGACTATAATTCGAAAGTCTAAGATCATCGGAGTGAAGAAGCTTTGTAAACGTATACATAGATGATTTACCAAAAACCCATTTTAGAAACTACAATGCAAATAACAATAAAATCCTCTCAAAGCTAATAACAGCGAACATTTACCAATAGAATAATACAAAAGGCTTCAATAAAACACTTTTAGTACCTCTCTTTTCTACACAGTTATAATCAGTCATTATGAGAATAATCCAATAGATCCTATCGTCTAATTCATAGGCTTTCCGACTTAAATGGTCGCAAAATTTCTTTTGAAGATATTGACTCTCTTTGCTGACTTCGCACAACAGAAGCTGAAGAACAATAACTAAATCAGTAGTTTTTTGGAAAACATGGTTGTACCAAATGATCACTAACTAGTCTCATTTGATGTTAGAGCCCTGTTCACGTACATCCCCACGAATTTGGCTCTGCAATCTGTTCAAACTGTGCAGTCACCCGGAACTACGGTAGGAAGTCGTCCCATTATTTTTCCGAAAATTATAAGATTTCTGGCTTTTGTGCTGATATCATTCAAGAATGTGTACTGAATTATGTGACAAAGTTTCGTGCAAATCGGACGGTTGTAACGAGAGTGAGGGGGGTGGGAAAGGGGGGGAAAGGGTGAGGGACTTCCAGACGCTCTTGAAACGGGACAATTTGGGCACTTAGCTATGTTTTTCAGCTATATTATTGTATAATGTGCATTCATGAGTGTATTAGAAGGCGTAGAAACTCTTTGACAGTTCTTTTTTTGTTTTGTTTTTTAGAAACTAATAAGTATTTGCATCCCAATATTCTGGATATTCATCTTTGATATCATTATTTTTACTATTCCACGCATTGTAATTTATCTATACGGCTAAGCGCATTGACCTGGAGTGCTTATCATATTTGACAATTTATCGGCCTGTGAAAGTGAGTGGTTACTCCCCCCGTCGCCGAACTAACGGTGCAACAAGTAGAGAAACAAAGGCAACTTGGATAACCTTGCCAGCCTGCCCTATATATAAAAACGGTACATAGATAATATAATTTGTATTCTTCCCAAGACTGAGTCCGAACCTTTTCTGCCATATTTAAATTCAATTAATGAGCATATTCAACTTACGTCGAATACAGAGTAAGACGGAAGTCTCCTGCATACATATAGACTTGAAAATTAAAAAAAAACATGGGCATCTCGAATTTTCAATTTTTCGAAAACTAATACTGAAAGCTTTTACATTTTGACAATAATCACCCTATAACTCACTGATGAGCAGTAGTAAAATCACTAGCGCACAGAGCAAAAAAAAAAGTTATGCATCGAAAACAACCTTGATGAAGAACAGCGAAGCACTGTCAAAATTCTGAAACAAAATAATTACCCTCCAAATTTTACTACTTCAAATATTAGAAGTAGGTATAACCATTTGCGGTAAAATATGTTCAACGAACCAATTCGTTATGTTTTCGCTCCTTAGATCCTCCGGACGAGTGAACGCGTTGCGCACATCTTAGGTCCCTGCTAAATTCGGCTGTCCAGTAAACCTACCAACATGTCAAAAAAGACTAGAAACAAACCTCCAAAGAATATAGAAGCAGTACACTAAATCAATTGTCTAGAGTGTCCATAAGCTTATATCGGCAGAATCCAGAAATAAATCAGGCGAAGAGTCTAACAATCCCAAGAAAAAACACGTAAACAAATTCAGTGGTCTATCAACACATCCAGCTAACAGGCCACTAAATGGATTTCAAAAAACACAAACTTTTGACGACCAATTCTTCGACAAGACCCAGAAAATTCCTTGTATCATTTGACACTGCATGTAATGAAAATGTTTTCAATAGATCTTTGTAATTCCCTCTCCATTATTCACCAATAATAAATCGAAATCTCAAATATTGAAGCGTGTGAAACGCATTACTTAGCCTATTCCTGATCTATGTAAATGCGCAATTATTCATCATAATAGGCGTTAATTAATTAACTAGAGTCTTGTATACATTCTGTGTATATTTACGTCAAAAGTTTCCCTGAATTTCCTTCCTTGAAAAGGCTCTTCGAGCAGGAGAGTGAAAGCTTGGGTAATAAAACTATCAATCCAGTCGAAGAATTTTAAATTGCCTTGAAAAAGATAAACACATCGAACGTGGAGCATCATTCCAGACATTGTGCAAAAGTAGTTCAAACAGAAAATAAAACAACTTCCAATGTTGAAGCGATTACACCTTCGCTAGGAGAAACTCAGAAGGGCCAGCTAAGAGCAGGGCATAAGGGAGAACCATATGGAGAAAGCCGAGGGATCGCCGCAATCATCGCAATCCTCAAAAAAATCTGCGTTCCATGAGGTAAAATTTATACATGCCTGCAACGTTTGCCACAAACGTACCACGCTTTATAAATGTATAGACAAAGTACCGATGAAAATAGAAAAAAGCCTATTTGAAAGTCTCAGAAGACGCATGTGCTGATTTCTAATTTTTTTCAAATGATATTCTTTCAAATGCGGTCCTTAACAATCCGGCATTAAGTTTACGTAAGCAGAGGGGCTGTGTAACAGGGGATGGTTAGGTTTTACCTCCGATTGTGCAGATTTCACCTCAGTAAGCAAATTCCACTTAAAAATTCACGTAACAATTGATATCAGAGTGTCGTCAAAAACATTATCAGGGGCAATAATATAAAAAAGTAGCTTTTATCAGGGTTTAAAGCTTTTAAATGAAAACTAGAAATTCGTTCTAACACCAAAAATGTAGGGAATGCTTCTAGCTTAAATAAAGTTGTTTGCAAAATAGGAGTACCCAAACCACGAGTTGAAATCAAACAAATAAAATGACATTCTCTTTAAAGATT
Organism: Orchestia grillus; assembly: GCA_014899125.1. NCBI lineage: Eukaryota > Metazoa > Arthropoda > Malacostraca > Amphipoda > Talitridae > Orchestia > Orchestia grillus. The sequence goes on from VOMN01039835.1 coordinate 6,397, forward strand.
TTTTTCCAATTGCTCTATCTTTTTTAGTCCCAGGTTTATACGTCCGCCGTTAATGTTAAACAATTCTCAATAATTTTAAACAAATTTACGACATGTGTTGCATAATTTAAAAAATATTCCTTACTTGAATTTCTTAAACTATAACTATGGTCATTTTTATCTATGTATATATACCCGTGGGAGCGATTAAGTTCTATGATTTTTAGGGCATCTTACCAGACCTTATTTTGAGTCATAAAACTTAATCATAGAACCTAATGCACTCATCCTCAACGCACACAAGATTGATCAAAGATAGGGTTCATAGAACGAAAAAGGCTTGATTTAAATTCAGAATTCAAGAATGTCTTGTCAATGAAAACGTTTATTCTGTAGTATGCCCTGATTAATTCCCTTTCATACAATGTGAGAGGTATTTGGCTGATCAGTTCACTTTCATTATACTAACGGCTAGATATTCAAACTAACTTCAACGGTTGATTAAGAACGGACTCGCAAGGTATTAAGACTCGTGCGACGAATCCCAGAAAGCGGCCGGGCTCCCCTCACCCAGTGAACACGACTTGGACAGGGAAACTTGTGGCGGGCGACCGTTCCTAAAACCAGGAGCAACTGTGACTCTTCACGGAGTTACGTATCAGTAGGCCTAACAATTACTTATGTCCAGCAAGTGCTCCATCTAATCACATGGGATTTGTGCGAGCGAAAATGTAAAATTCCCCGAGTTACAGCTACCGTCCAGCTCATCGCTGAGAACATCACCACGCTTTGGAGACGTGGAGCTACTTAGGATTTCCTTACTAGATGTGCGATAAGGTCTTTAATTTTGGAGGGTCTAGTAGATCATCGGAATATCCTAGCGTTTTTCCCATTTTGTGCCCTATCATGGGAACACTGCAGGTGACACCGTCCAGTTCTGGAATATAAAGTAAGTAGAATTATCTGGAAGGTCAGTTCACTAAACGCATTGAAGATGTACCAGTCAATCGTCATCCTTCTCGTGTGCAGCGCAGCTTTGGCTGTGAGTATCAACAGCTATCATGTCGTACTTATCATGGAAATTATATTTCATCTAATGTTTCACAAACTTTGTAGACACCATCGGATTTTGCTTGTTTTAAATTAAAATGACTACCGACCTAAGTATGCTCTTCAAACTGTCTTGACTATTATAGAGGCTAGTTTGTTTACAGTATTTGGTAACGGTACCGAGTAAAAGATAAGGGCAATGAATTACGACTGGATCAACTTATTCATCGCGACAGTAGGTACGGTTAGAAATTTTCGGCTTTTTCATCTGAAACGTGAGAAAATCGAAGGTAAAAACAGCAGGGCCGTTTCGTTGTCTTGTGGTGCTTTTATCAATTCTTCTTGATTTGACATTGTTCAAATTATACCTCAAAAAAATGTATACTTCAGTTTCTATGATAATCATTTGGAAACAGGAGCAATCTCAGTATGAATAAAAGAGCAAGATAAGCCAAGTTAATCGTAAAAATGTACTGCGACAAAACCTAATTTCAAATGTTTCGGGTTCTGGCCTTCACTTAAAAAAGTAAATCTCTGAAAATACAGAATTGAAACTAATTTAGCACATGTGTATCTAAAATTGCACAAGAAAAGGTACAAAAATTATACCGCAGAACAGCACAACAACAAAATAAAGGCATAGAAAAATTAAGGTGTCGTAAAACAAAAGAAGGATGCTAAAAAGAGTTGAGTTGAGATTATCTGCCTACTATTGTCAGAAGAAATGAGTTGAGGCTATTATTTAGAACAGGCTTAAGCTTGATAATAAATAACAATTTTAATATTCATGGATCTGTGTAACAGTTTGTTTACAATAGAATAGGAAATTGGTGAGCTAAACCCGGGGTGCTGCAGTTGTGTGCAAATGATTATTCTCCGTGATAGTTTGTAGAAGTAAACTTTTGAATACTCTAAAATTGGTGTTAAATTTTATTGGGTATATTTTTTGATAGACAATTGAAAAAAGGAAGAAAGAAATTATTCGAGAATTCTTCCATAAAAATTGCAATCTGATACCAATTTCGTAGCATTCATTACAATGCAAAAAGAATAAAATATGCAAACTAAATTCGTACATAAACAATGGCCTAATTTCCACAGCGTAACTTGAATTTCGATCATGATGCAACAATGAAGAGTTAGTTAAACTCCCATATAGCTCGTTCATAACTTCCTTATTTTGAGACTTGTCTATAATCCCCCACTTTAAGACGCAAAAAGAATTTCATGTTTCAATGTTTTTTAAATAAACTGAACTATAATGGCGGGTTGAAACATCGAGTTCCAATAAAATTATTTTTCATTAAAGCTTTCGAGTGATAGCTGAACTCATCATCAGTGTATCTGGAAAAAATATATATATATAGATATAGATTCACATACAAAATTTGAGAACATTAGAAAGCATTTTGATGTACATGTACAGATCTCTTGATTGACAGCACTTCTTCAGACCACTCGAAATATTAAGTTAGCTTCCAAAATATTTGTACACTATAGTAAGTTCATTTTTATTCTTTGTTTTGTGTTTTAAGAATACAGCATTCCTGGTGTATGCAAATCTATATGTCTATGCTTTCTTTCCTTTTTCTCAGACACTGATGATGAGAGTAACAACCACTCGAAAGCTCTATCTGAAAAAAAATAATTTTACTAGAACTCGATGTTTCTGCCTGCCTTTATGATTTAGTTTATTTCAAGTGTTACATTTCCCGTTCATAAGTCAAGTTGACTCATTTTATTTGATTTTTATATACTTGATATTAATGGAGTTGAATGATGCATTAAGTCGGAGGTCATTTCTGGGGAAAATTGTTGTCTACGAATGTTCTAATTTAAGTGCACACACTTTCTTTAATGAATTTGAAATTTATTCTTGGGAAAAATCCTCTGAATTGCTTTTTTTAACCCAGGCTGGCAACCCTGCTGCTGGGGTTGAGTGGCGCTGGAAGCCCCGCCACCCCACCGTCACCCCCAACATCATGGGGCTCCCTTACAAGGACATCATGGAGTCCTTCGAGCCTTCAGTGCGCATTCCTGGGACAAAATTGGGTGAGTTTGTCAAACCGGCAGCTTTTAAAATTACAATAGATAATTAAAATAAAATAGAATACATTAAATTCATCAAAACACTGTGTAGTAGTTCGCTATACAATAGTAAATAATTCTTCTCATGGTAAAGTTTCCATTATGTTCAATAAAAAAATAATTCATGTTAGAATTCAATAGTTTTGTCACTTCGTTCGAATCAATATTGCTCGCAACAATATTGTCTATCATCACCAACCTAAAACCATTGAGTTGTCCACGCTGCTGAGCAAAGTTTTGATCTACTGCCTTTTCTCTAACAGTGAAAGGGTGTGGCCCAGTCAAACCCCAAACCCAAATCGTCGGAGGGGAAGTAGCAACCCCACACTCCCTCCCCTGGATGGTGGGGCTCTTCGTCGACAACAGTTACTTCTGCAGTGGGTCCATCATCGACGACGAGTGGGTGCTCACCGCCGGCCACTGCCTGCACTAGTAAGAGAATTGACGCCGATTAACTGCGTTTTTAAATCTTTACTTCAGCGTTTACATGATGAGAAAAGTAAATTTATTTTCATTTTCTCTCATTGAGTTTATCTTCTGAGGTTCCTGTACCTGTCAGAAACATCGGTGTACTCTTAAAACCAAATGTAATTAATTAACGGGCCAAATTTTAATTCATCCATTTTGCTTCAGTGCCTACAAAGTGAAGGTCGTAGCAGGGGCCCAAAACATCATGAAACACGAGCCTACTCAAGTCACTACAGTCTCGAAGGAACTTTACCCCCACGAGTCCTACAATCCTGACACCCTCGTGAACGACGTCGGTCTCATTCATCTCAAACATCCTCTCAAGTGGTCCGGTGAGATGTTCTGCTTAGCTCTATTCTAAATAACGATGCTGCACTTAGCAAATGTAGTTAATGTACGAAGAACGCGTACACTTTTAAAGCGAAGGCGTTACTTCCATCTTCAAAAGATGAGATAGTTTTTACAATAAAAGATCATTTGAAGCATGTATATCCTGAGATTCCTCCTTTTCTCTGTCTCTACTTCTCACACCCCATATACTCCTGATCCAGCAACTCGTTTATTTGTTAGACGAGGTCAGAAGTTGTCTGCGCGTTACAATTTCCTACATTGGAGAGACTATTGTGCCATGGTTGCTATGGTTTAAAGAAGTATAATTTCTTATCGACAATAAAATTAAACATGAGGCTAGGATTCAAAACTGATGCTATGTTTTAGATGGCTTCTATGCGATACCCAAATTTTGGGGCTCACTCGTGTTTTAGCGTCTCCAACGATTGAATATACTCAAACGTGTTCTTACCAATAACAGTAAAATTAAAAAACGATAATGAATAAGACAAAAAATCATAAAATTTAAGTTAAATAAGCCTTCTCTGACCCAAAATAACAGTTAATAACAGTTGAAACAGTCAGTTACGTTTTAGCGGGCTAAATGTGTTAATAAAATGCAGTAATTTTTAAACAAAACACCGTGAAAAGGTTGTCAATTTATTCTTCGGTGTAAAGTGGGAAGCTCAAATGTTAAAAACAAACAGCTCTTAGGAGGTGCTTCAAATGCTTGAATAATGAAAAAAATATAAAATAAACTTTTCAGCTTCATTTACGAATGCCCAAAAACCCAGACTATCACTCAGCATCTTTTTGACACTCATTAAAGTGTATGCCGTGCTAAACACCGAGATGTTTCCAGCCCCATTACGGACTTCTTGAGTGCCAGGTCATTAGAAAAAACTTGATTTACTTCTCTGTAGAACATCTCATTATCAGCACACTTATTTTGCTTAAATTTGTGACAAACCGAAGAACATCTTCATGTTTACCGAAACCAGCATTAGGATGCCTGCTATATCTAAGTCATACCTCCTCCACGTTTAATTTTGATTAGGAACCAATTTTCCCAGACGCCATCGCCCCCGTGTGCCTCCCCGCTCGTAGCGACCCTGATCTCGAGGCAGGGGTTATCGTCCACCCCTCGGGTTGGGGAAAGGACTCAGATGGTGAGTGTTCATGTACTTTCTTAATAACCCAAAAATATACCCTCCATTACATACGCATATGTTGTGTATTTTACATGCATTCATCTGTAATAGAACAAATAAGAAGCAATCTCAGCAATTCTTCGTACAAAATCGATGAGGCTTTATTTCACTACTTTAGAATATATAGGTTTCTTTACAAACCGCTTACAACTGAAGACAGTATGAATCAGCACTTGTGATGAACTCGTTTCAACCATGGCTAACGCCTCTTGAATTTGTCCCTCAGACGCTTCCTCCATCAGCAACGAGCTGCGAGTTGTCGACGTCCCTGTGATGTCCAACGAAGATTGTCGAGCCATCTACGCATCGGTTGTCACTAATGCCACCATCTGCCTCGATACAGCTAATGGAAAAGGAACTTGCAGTGTACGTATTCATTCCCTTTCAAAACAGAAGGCAGCCTGTAGTGTACATGTAGTTAGTTTCTAACGGGAAGGATTCTCAATCCCCTAGAATGACTGCGACAAAAAAGTAAAATTTCAAACAGTTTTATATTTTACTACACTATGAGAAACTGCGACTTCTAGTGTTCATCTCAGAGGGTCCTAGTGCAAGAGTGCCTCTCTTCAGAGGAGGACTGCTATGTTTCTTCATAGAGGGAGGTGTTCAATCGAATGAATTATAGAGGGCAAATTGAAAGAAAGGACATTTCTTGCCCTCTCCTCAAGGATGTGAAGGTGCATTTAGGTTCAAGATTATATACTCCACTTGGTGACTTAAAGGACTGAGACAACCAATGCTAAAACCAGCAAGCAAGAAACGCGTCCGAGTATTCCTACCGTGTGACCAGCCTTTATCAAATCCTAGGCTAGAGTGTCACCCTGCCACTTTCAAACCACATCTGTTCTTCAATAGAGGAATATGCGCTGCACTTGTGCCTCAGACGTAAACCTTTACTTCTACCATACACATGCCGCGCGGGGGTAGCATAAAGATTATTCTAGTGGAGCTTTGAGACCGTTTTGACAAAACATTTGAATTAAATTAAATGTTCCGAAAATTTCATCCAAAACACCACTAAATTGTTCACGCAGGACTCACTCTCGCAGCACCACAACAGCAGATGAGCTCAAGCAAATTCATTAGCCGTACATTGGGAGCACGACAGGTGCCACAGGCCATCCATGCAACCACTGAGCTTCACAGGCACTAAATAATTCATGCGCCCCTTTATTTTTGAGCGCTGTCATGTTCGTATGTATTTACATTTGTTCGATATTTTTATTGAAAAATCATGAATTGCGAGCAAATACAGTACATAGTGAGATGGCTAAAGACTTTAGTATCTATACCACCAGAACAAGATCCAGATCTAGAACAAGTAAATACAATGGAATTCCTGAGTTCTGAACTTTTACTGGTTCGTATCTCTGGAATTAAGGGGACCGTCCAGTGAAAACAATTTTAATGGCGCGGATAGCTTTCCAATTTGGTACGCTGATGTAACTCGATGAATGAAACACATTTTGTTCCTTAAAAATTTTATAATTTCTCGAAAACGGGAGGTATAAAATATGTATTTATATGTACAATTTTCAAAAACCTTCACGTCACGTATTTCTTGCTCTAGAACGATAGGACTGATCTCAATGCATGTGTTTCAAAGCAGAAAACAAGACGTGTTGGCCAATAAGGGAAGGAAGAAACGGAAAAATTATTTTATGACATTTCTCGAAAACACCGATTTGTTAATGTTTTTTCGATTTCGTATATAACTGTTCAGGTTTTCAATATAATGGAAAATTGTTTCATTTTTTATTTTATATTGAACTTCCCGGTCGAAAGAAGTGTGTTTTTTTATTGTACATAGAGTAGAAACTCTACGAGCTGAAAATTTTCTAAAGCAGAAAGCTAAATTTTACAAGAGAGGCAAATAAGTAAAAAAGGTTTCATTTTTATGAAGTCCCATAATAATTATCTGTAAAAGCAACATTTTATGTATTATATAATCAATTACAAATGATGCACACCAATTACTGTGACTGCTGCAACTGCATAAAAATTAGGAAGTGACGGTGAAGAGATTCTAAGCTGTAATTGTGGACTGAGCTGCGCTGAGGCGAGCGTGAGCTCCTTCCTAATTCATATGCCAGTAAACAATGCAGCAGTAACACCACTTGGTAAGAACCATTCCAAAGGAATTTTATTATATTTTACTGCATCGTTTATGGGTAAATAATGAGTAACATCTCCAAAATGATACTTTTTTCGCCCATAGTTCAGTCATTCTTGTAGTCGTTTTCAAATTTTGCAATTTTCAAATTTTGATATGTTATAAAGTGCGTACCAAAGAACGAAATACATTCAAAAGTATAGTTCCAAATATATGAACAAAACTTCACTGGACGGACCCCTTAATTTCTAAGGATATGTTTTTATATCAGCTTCCTTCGAAAATTTGTATGATGGCAGTTTTCTATAATTTAATTGCATATTTCGGCCTTTTACATATCAATCCATATTCAGGGTGCTTTTATGACATATTTACAAATATATATAATTTTTCAACCCCTTTCCCCGCCAGGAGGAGTTAACTCGTTTTCACTCAACTTTAATTTTTCCACCTCATTCGAGAAAACTCGTTAAATACTCTATTTAACTTGTTGAGGGTCACTGCCCGGGTGGCCTGCGGTGCATTCACACGGCATGTGTAATCGACAGCGACCGTGTGAATGCAACAACCACGCGGACACCATATGATGCCAATACCCATTAGCAGGTTAAAGCAAATAGAAACCCTTGACACGAGCTTATCCATCCTTGCTTGACTTCTCTCAGCACCAGCCGACGATTCTCTAGTGAACTCATATATTTCGAGAAAAAGAAGTCCTTTCAAAATTGCAAAAATCTGCTAGGGAAAGGATAAGCCGAACACCTTGGTGATCTATAACGAAAAAAGTTATTTTTAGTTCAAACTTCAGGTAGCGTGTGTCTTAAGGGTAAACATTAACCGGGAGGTTCATAATTGCAGAATTCATATCTCAGGAGTTCAATTGAAATTGCACTGAATTATGTAAACGTGAACAATAACGGAAATTCATGAATCACTTTTTCTTCTTTCCTCCAGGGAGACTCCGGCGGTCCCATGAACTACGTGAAGGACGGCAAAACGTACAACCGCGCCGTCACGTCCTTCGGCTCCACTACCGGTTGTGAGACCGGCTACCCGGACGGGCTTACTCGTGTTACGCACTACCTCGATTGGATCGAGACGAAGACTGGCATCGTCATTGATAATTAAGTGAAATAATTTCATTAATGTAAATAGGATTTCTTAGAATGCACGCATGGAAACACATTTTGCGTTATTATTGGTCCCTCTTCACGTTAAATTGACAAATAGTAGACGTATACTTCAGTGAAGGGCGCTTTCGAGAGGCATCGCACGTAGAGCAAAGCAAGCATTAATCGTCTTGAAGATCATGACCTTTAAATTCATCTCTTATTTATTACTCGTCATCATCACAATGGGAAAGACAAAAGAGCTCAGTGTTAACTTGAGACAGATGATTATTGAGCTTCACACGTTTGGAAACAGTAATTGTAAAATTTTTAAGCAGAGATTTGTAGCAAAATCTAAAAAATAAATTTTGAAGAAATTTTGAAATTAAGAAATTTTGTCAACTAGGCACAGCAGAAACTTCACCTGAATGTAGGAGGAAATAGAAACTGCCTCTGAGAACTACATAAAACAGGAGTTTTGTGGTCGATGTGAACACAGTAGTTGTGGTAAATAAGATTGCCAAGATGAATACGCACGTTACCAGTCTGAGTACTCGCACAATACAGCGTTATCTAAACAAGTAACGACTGCGCGGTTAACGACCTCAGTGAATGCCACTTCATAAATCGCGTCATGTGTTGACGCACGAGGACCTTCGCTAAAAGCTCTCAGATTACCTCTGTAAAAGTCACTTGAGCAAAGATGATTGCTTTTGGAAATTAACAAGCTCTCCCGACAAAAAATTATTCACGTTATTTCGAGGGTCTTTCATATTCTGGCGCTGTTTCAACAACACAAAGTGGGTCCTTAAGTTGAAGTATCTGTCAAATTCAACCAGTAAGGCAACATTGAGCTCCTAGGTAACAAAGTTTTGTCATGAATGGTGAAGTACCAGTAATTTTGCAGATCAATCAGTGTAAAAACTGCTGAGTGCATCGAGCCAAAACTGTCATTAATTGGCATAACATTTATTTGGGCATTTAGATTGCCCAGTTAAGTCCCCAGACATGAACCCAATAAAAAATCTGTGACACCACCTAGGACGAAAAGTTGGCCGTCGATAAGATCATCCACGTACTCTAGCCTAGAAATGTCGGCTCCATAGCGCGAGTGGTAGAGTGCTTGCCTCTAAATTCGGCAACACCAGGTTCGATACCCCACGGCGGAACTCTTCCCTTGGGAAAGGAAGATTAAATGTGACGCGCCCTAATGGATGGCACTCCAGTGTGGCCTGGAACTTGGTGCCCGAACTCATCCCAGGGTGGGGATAAATTACATTTTAACAGCTTGCGGATATGCGAAGGGACAGCATGCGTACAAACCAGGCATAGAGGCCCAAACAACTTCAAGATATTCAAGATAGCCGCAGTACGAGATAACTTGATGCAATAGAGCGTTTTCAAATTAATCGTAATAGGCCGGTGCCATCGGTAAACTCAGTAAAGATGTACGTCGAAAACATCGATGAAAAGACAAGGAAAAAAGGTGACAGTGCGCGCTCCAGTGAATGTTAACCACAGCATAGCTGATGTGGGAAGGAGCCCTTGAGATTAGCACGTTGACAGAGTATGTACATCTCTTGGAATTTCAGACAGGACAATCCAAAGGATCTGGAAGTTGAAATTACACTATCACCCATATAAAATTCAAAGGGTGCAGGCTATGAATGGCAATCTTTTTGTGGTCTGCCTGCGTTTCTGTAAGAGGTTTTAGGAAATGTTTGAAGAAAACGAGGAGCTTGTTCACAACCTCTGAATGAGCGACGAGGCACATTTTCATCTTTCCGAAGAAAAGAACAAATAAAACTTTAGAAATTGGAGTAGTCACAACCCTCAGTAACTCCATCAAAAACCTCTCCACTCAACCAAGGTAACAGTTTGGTGCTCAATGTCCTCATCGGCGAATCATAGGCTCGTATACAATGTCGTCATCGGGAATCACAGACCTTTATTTTTTGAGAACCAAAGAGGGCAATCTGTTACCGTGTGTGCTGAGAGTTTTTTAAACAATAACCAATGTGTTTTTGTTTTTACATGCATTTTAACGTCAAATGAGATAGTATCAATAAAATTTTGAAATGTTCGTCCGTTATTTTTACATCTACTTTAAAAATTCAGGATTGGCTGTCGCACCCTTTATTCCATGCGTTTTTGCAATGATTGATGTAGTATGTACAGTATGTGAGATTTATCGTGCAATCACTTGCTTCTTAGCTCACCATTGTACAATACTGAGTTCAAGGTTGTACAATCTAAAAACTTGAACTGGATTTAGTTCTCAATCTAATCTCAACAGTTTCTCAGACTTCTTCTCTTCCAGATTAACTTGAAACTAGCTATAAATGTTTACGGATTGAAAGCATGACAACTTGCGAAGCCATTCGATACATGCAACCTTGAAAGGCTTCCGATGTGTTTTTTGTATCGTGGTAAAATTTTATTTTTACGATGCTAGAATGCATCAATGTTTAACATGAGAAAAGTCACGAGTGCTTTATTCCAGAGAGTACACGAAAGTGTTAAATGATACTTCAAATATCCGTTTTTTATCAATTAAGGACTTCTATGAGGTGCCGAATAAGAAAAACTTATTTTTCCATAAAATTCCCTTCGTGGATGCATGGATGTTAAAAAATTGATTGTTCTAATTTCCTTTTAAGGAGACGCTGATTGTGGCCGAAGCAAAATTAAATCAATGCTAACACGCCTTATGCTCCAACGTATGAACTGGCAGCCTTAAACTTAGCTGGACCTTTAAAGTTCAAGCTTTCAGCTTGAGCTGTGGTTGAAGTAGAACGCAGACTTAGAGCTTTTCGTAGTTATTGATTTTTGAAGAATCAATGTTTTGACTCATGATAATCTTGCACCTCTATATTAGAAGTGATCTTCATTATATATCGGGATCATCAACATGAGAAAATTTTAAGATCAAGATCTGCAAACCGATCAACGTTTACCATACTTTACGTAAAATGCCCCTCGATGACATACGAGGTGTTGTCTCAAATGTAAGTGAGCCAATTTTCAATTCAGTGATCTATTAGACTTACTTAAAATTGCAAATTATCGCCTTCTAAGTATGATCCTTTGGAAGCTAAATAGCTGTTCTAACATTTTTCCCTTTGTTTATAGCAATACCGAAAGTAACTTCTCTGTTACTCATCGGAAGTTGGTGTTACTCATCGGTTACAGTAGTTTTTATTTTCTCCATCGTATATAAATTCTCCCCCTTCGACTTCAATTACAACTTAGCGATGATGAAAAATTGTGCGACCTTAGATCTAGGCTGGAGAGAGGAGGTGGAAGTGCGGGAATCTATTTCTTAACCAGCAGCTATCGAATTGACAGTACAGTGTGAGCTGGCGCACCATCGTGGTACCGCACCCATTAGTCTGCAATGCCCATTGGACTCGTTGTACCCATTTTCGATTTCGATCCAAGGCACCTATGTAAAAAATGAAAAACTGTCTGTCATGGAAGCACGCATTCATTGTTCACAATGCCAAGACTGATGAAAAAAAAAAATTATCTCCTCATCTTTGAGGTGTGCCATAACGAACTTGGCCGTTTGGCCTCGGGATTGTTCACGAACACTCATGATTTATCACATGATATTACTTTACTCACAAATGCTACTTGATTTCGAGTCTTTTCTGTAATTCCAGACAAATTTCCAATTGCCTTGCTTTTTGCTCAACAGACAAGTTTTTCGTTAATAGTTTAGCGCAAATTTTTCTTATGCGCAAATGATTTTGAAAGTCGCGTGAACCAGATTTTCATCCAATCCCGTTTTTCGTGCAACCATTCTGACTCTCAATCGGCGGCTTTCCGCCATCGCAGCTCGCACGACTTAAACATTTTTATTATTTGTGGACGAGTTTGTTTTTCCAAACTCGTCTTCAATGTTTTCTAGCGTTTACTCAAAACCTTACGCCGCTGAAAATCCATGTTTCTTGCTGGAGTGGCATCACCATGAGCTTTAGTTAAAGAATTAAATATCTCTGAGACAGACTTGTTGAGTTTCACGTAGAATTTGATAACGTACTGTTGCTCAATATTCCCATGCATCGAATCGTTACGACGTCATGATACACAAACAGCAGTAGTGCATGACTGACTCTTCCAATACTGTTCATAGTATGGGCGTACAGCCAAGGCCTCTATAGACCAAAAGGCTGTAAATACATCAAGGAGTTGCTACATTACTGATTCCTTCATTGGAAAATCAGTGCACCTACTTTAGGGGCAAACCTAAATCTGACGTAGGAAGGAACAAAACAATTAGCAAGTGAACTTACACGCATGTACTCTCAAAAAATTCACTCATGCATTAGTTAAATTGATGCATTTAATTATCAATGGCGATTCCAGTGTTCGACTCGATCCAATCGAGGTAGTGCGTAACACGAGTGAACCCGTCCGGGTTGCCGGACTCACAACCGGCACTGGAGCCGAAGGACGTGACGGCGCGGATGTACGTCTTGCCGTCCTTGACGTAGTTCATGGGACCGCCGGAGTCTCCCTGGAGGAAGAGAAAAAACGCATTCGGGAATTAATGTCACCGTTGAGACTTGCAAAATTCTCAATAATTACATGTTTCGATTTTTTATACAATACATTTTTACAGACCACGACGAGAATTGAGGTAAAGTACTTCTGGAGACTGGGTGCCATCTTGCTATTGACGTTGCCATCAATTCATGACGATCATTTTCCTCGTTGGAAATATCGAACACATGTCCTCACAGACGAATGTAGACGTCAAGTCTCATAAATAAATAGCATGCAATAACTGTTTAGCGTCGGTATAGCGGAGTTGCAGCACAATTATTAGACACCCATGAAGCACCCATTGAAGGGCATATGCATTTGAGTTCACCTAATTGCTGTTGCTCTACTATGACTGGGAGTTCTGCACGAGCCTGTAGTTGGTGCTTTTGGATGAAATATTCTTCATGTTTTACTCAAGCAAAATTTTTTCAACATATTGGGTCAAAGCTGCTCTAGTCGAATTCTTACATCGTTCTCCGTAAGGTACGTTAAGATGGAAGTCAGGGTTTTCTTCCCTGTCTAAAGATACATAGCAGCGCATTTACAAAGCAGGTGCATTTTCACTGGGCACTTGTAGGCTAGACACCAACAACCGCTGATTCTCAGAGTTCCGTAAAATATGAGACGGTTTTAAAGTGTCGTTTTTACGGTGGTCATTGTCCGAAATGATGAATCTATTCAGTTAGAACTAGCTTCATTTGCACCTTAATCAGTCCTTCAGTTTGGAATGAAAATGAGCACTTACACTGCAAGTTCCCTTCCCATTGGACGCATCGGTGCAGATGGTGGCATTAGAGACAATAGGGTAGACAGCTTTGCAGTCTTGGTTATCCATCACAGGGACTGCCACAACTCGCAGCTCGTCGCTGATGGTGGTCGAGTCTGAGGGATGAATTTGAGAGAGGTTAGCATGGTAGAAACGTGTCCTTCATCAGAAGTGCTACCTCACACATGCACTCTTCAATTATAGAAGGTTTTACCAAAAAACATAAATTTCAATACGAATGCATTAACACTCGATCAATTTTGTAAGATTAGCTGTGATTGTTTCTCTTTTTTATAGAGATGTATCCATGTATAATATATAAGTATGCAAATTTAGGTGTGAGTCAGATACATCCATGTGTGCGGCCATCTTATGACTTATTTGATTCAATACGGTCTTCAATAAAAAGCAGATATGAACACTCACCATCTGAGTCCTTTCCCCAACCCGAGGGGTGGACGATAACCCCTGCCTCGAGATCAGGGTCGCTGCGAGCGGGGAGGCACACGGGGGCGATGGCGTCTGGGAAAATGGTTCACCATTAAAATTAAGCATGGAAAAGGTACGAAGCCAATATAAACAGCAAAGTAATGACTGTATCAAGACAGATACGAGTAAGAGAACACACATTTCAGGGCTTAAATCGCAAAATTTAATTAAATTTAATTAAAGGGTTCAGATCATTAACTTTCATATGTTAACTCATTTCTCTTGAGACTCTAGAGAAACTTGGATCACGTTTTAACTAATATTGTTCGGCGTAGCGTGTTAGCAAAAGATCCTGTCTGAAAGTCATACGAATTTGGATATCAAAAAATGCTTCCCCAAGAATCTAACTGATTTATTTTGCCTAATTCAAATTCGGGCAATACGGACAAATGATACTGGGTACCCGGAGCGCTGGGGCACTCCTCGAGTCCTAGCGGAAGAAAAAGTTGGCCACCTTCATATGAGGCCTTTATTTCAATATATATTTCAATTTTTGAGGACAAAACCGCCTTATGTTCCCGTACAGCGAAGGTTTACTTAAAGGTTACTACTTTTCTTGTAATCTAGATTGTAGACCTTCGGTTGTAATCTAGTTAGAGCGTATTCCCCATTTAGAGATATTCGGTCACGAGAATAAACAGAATTTGTCCATGGTGTAAAAAGTATTTAATATGTAATATTAGTTTCTAATTTTGGCCTCTGGTTATGAAGTCGACGAAAAAGTACAACTCCAAAATGTTTCAAACCTGATACTAATCTTTCTAAAGTAGGATATCACACACGCAGGTAGTTTTTCACTTTCAGGTCTAATGAGTTGCTGAATCTCAGCAGAAAAAGCGTATGGGGTGCTACTAAGAAAGACAGAGAGAAGGTGGTAGCTTGGTATACCTATATGTACTTCAAGCTATATTTTATTGCAAAAAAATACCTATTCTTGTGAAGGGGAAAAGCAATCTCTCTGCCTACAAAGCACGTCCATTTTCTGCGCATTGAGTAAATTCAACATCGTTAATCAGAATGGGTCTAAGTAGAACATCTCACCGGACCACTTGAGCGCTTGAGGTAAATGGATGAGACCGACGTCGTTTTTGAGTGTAAGAGGATTGTAGCCCCAGTGTGGGTAGAGTTCATTGGCGTACATAAAAATTCGGGTGGGTTCCCTTCCATTGATGTTTTGGACCCCTGCTACGACCTTCACTT
Organism: Orchestia grillus; assembly: GCA_014899125.1. Taxonomy (NCBI): domain Eukaryota; kingdom Metazoa; phylum Arthropoda; class Malacostraca; order Amphipoda; family Talitridae; genus Orchestia; species Orchestia grillus. Next base: position 21,751 of record VOMN01039835.1, read on the forward strand.
GCTTGGCTCTGATGGAAAATACAAGGATGAAATGAAATTTATAACATTATTGGAATACACCTGCGTTTAAGAGAAAACCTACGCTACTGATAGGTGCTGGATTTTGAAGGCATAAACAGGACGAGCCAGAAGGAAAATAGGTTTCTCTTGGTTCTCAATTCTACAGAAGTGCTGGAGGAAAAATTTGAAAACGCTATAAAGAAGCGTAACTTCTCTTACTTGTGTAAGCAGTGGCCAGCAGTAAGCACCCACTCATCGTCGATGATGGACCCGCTACAGAAGTATTCTTCGTCGATGAAGAGCCCCACCATCCAGGGGAGAGAGTGGGAAGCTGCCACTTCCCCACCAACAATCTGGGATTGTGGTTTGACTGGGTCACAGTCCTTCACTGATGGAAAAAAAGTAAAAGTGCAAAAATCCCCTTAGGTTCTGGAACACCTGATTAGTTGATAACCGTACAGTAAGAGAATAAAATATAAAATAGGCCACTTTCCTCATTTGTGGGTGTTCGTCGACTATCAAGGCATTTATACCTCGCACGATTAGCATACACTCTAGTAAATACACGTCAGAGACTCATGAACAACGTCTTACTACGACCTGGCTAACTCACCTAGTTTCAACCCAGGGATGCGCACTGAAGGCTCGAAGGACTCCATGATGTCCTTATAAGGGAGCCCCATGATGTTGGGGGTGACGGTAGGGTGGCGGGGCTTCCAGCGCCACTCAACCCCAGCAGCAGGGCGGCCAGCCTGGTTAAATTCATAATCAAAGGCTTTAAAAACGTGGAAAATAATTTTTTAAGAAGTATTTTACTTGATTTTATATATACTCAGGACTAGAAATATTGAATTTCAAAATGTTTTCGTCATACCTAACCATCTCTTGAGCCCATTCAATTTTTTTGAGGAAATTTAATTTACATCTTTTACGACTTCGTGACGTCAAACGTACCACTGAAAAAGTGCACTTCTTACAAGGTGCAGGTATGAAGTTAGTAAGAATGTGTACCTCTAGCCCCAAAATGGTGTTTGCCTCGTGAAAATGAAGAAAATGGAACAAAACTGGAAAATTTATGTCGCGAAATAAATTTCCGAAGAACAGTCACCAACCAGGTTTCAGTTTCAGGTATTGTATAGAGTACTAAAATAAAGTAATGATCAATGCGAATATTCATCATCGACTTATTGGTGTACGTACGAAAGCGAAAACGTTTTTAGAAAAAGTACACGAACTCATATTTCGGAAGTAGATAAAATCTTATATTTTTAGGTAGCAAAATTAAACAGAAATAGTAGAAAAAAAGGAAAATTAAGAATGGCAAATATTTAGAAATGACGCTGTTGGTTTTTGCAAGATTAAATTTTAAATCCTCTCATTACGTTGTATTAACATAAAATCTCACAAGAAAACTTAAGTTTTCTTCCATGTATCATTTTCAGTTGGATTTATTCGTACTGGTAATGCTGACTATTTATCGTCTCATTTTACAAAATCTTCGTAAAGTTTCAAGAAGCAGAAAGTTTTTGTGGGAAGTGCTACCTGAAGTGTGGTTCGAAGATTTTTCTCGTACTATTTTATTTTTACGCTATATAAAGCGTTCGACTCGTACAACTATAAGCATAAAATATACATACTGTTAGTGTAAAATTAGAGTAGTCAAGTTATACTTACAGCATAGGCTGCGCTAAACACCAGAAGGACTGCAATTGACTTGTACATCTTCGGTCTGCTCTCAAAACTGACTTGACTTCTTTCAGAATACTGCGCACTTTATAGAGCGAAAACTGTGCGTTATCAAGTGTTATTTTCCTGTCTCTTGGAGAGGAAAAATCCTTGACAGATTTCAAATGACATACTAGGCCTACATGCTTGATGAGTCTAGATGCAGGTGATGAGCCGGAAATTTTTCAAGCTGCTCTTCGTCTCTTAAGGATTCTCCAAATGCTGTACAAATTTTGTATTTGCTTATACGCTTGATAAGGTTGGAGATTTTGGATCTTCGTACCGTACGTCTGTAAATAAGAGTTCCACTCGTGAAAATTGTTTTTTTGGTGTGTTTCTCGGCTTCACAACAGTGTTCATTAGATTGATGTAAGCAACGACGTTGACTCTGGCATCGAGGAAAGTTTTGCGACGTTCTCATTGCCAGAGCTGGGCAGCGCTACTTTGAAATGTAGCGGCCGCT
>VOMN01039842.1:0-13246 GCA_014899125.1 Orchestia grillus
GCTTTAACGCTTTTGGTGTGCGGGCACCCTAAGCCTCTGGCTCAATCAGTGTGGTGCACAATCTGTACGAGAACACACGACCACGAGTAACGCATGTATTGTCTAGACAAGTTTTCCCAAGGTTATGCGTACAGTAAAAAATAAAAAACTTCCAGACCACTCAAGCCCTTCGGATGAATGCCCAAGAACAATAACATAACTGTGTGAAACACTGCAGTGAAAATCTCATGGGTCGGTGAAGTATTTAGTGAATCAATCCTATGACCACCTTGTTATTTATACGATTTAGTATTGCGCAGTCATCTACATTTTATGCCCTCGTGTGCATATTCACCCTGGTTTTGACTAAAATATTTAGAATTTGAGACTGAAGTGTATTATTGTAAACGTCCTTCAGTAAGGACAGAGGTCCAGCAAGGGCCCCAGGCACAGGTACAGGGGCTGGAAGGTCTGCCCGCTGCGGGGGACCGCGGCTAAATCAAACCAGGAGTCACGTAAAAATGGCAATATATTTACAATTCTGTACAAATGAGTAAATTTTTACATTTGCAATTTGGGAGGTGAACATTGAACATGCATTAGGGCTTAGCACCAACACATTAAATATACCGTCTTAAATTATAGCTACGCATTTAATTCAACAAGTTCAATATCAAATCCGTAGTGTTATATGTGAACAGAAACGAAAGAAAAAACCCTCCAAAATTAATCATTAATTAAACATCTGCACAATAAACAAAGTGCCATAACAGCTCAAAGATATCTAGGTGCAAGCCAGAGCTCTTAAGAAATAGTGTGTTATTATTTAAGTTTATCACTGGTCCAATAAAAGTAGGATAGGTCACACACAAGTTCTCCTCATCGAGACAAAGATGGACACCGAACGACATTCAAAGCTCGTTTCCTAGAATCAGTTTCAGGGGACGCAGGGAGGCCACGACTGCACTACGCTAAAGAGGGGGNGCTCAAGCAGCCCTCCCACCAGATATGAATAAAAACAACCCCTAGGGCTCCTTTGAGCCCCAGCGGGTGTGCGAGCGGAACAGGCACCTCTCGTCCGATAACCAGCAATAACCTGGTTTATCCGCGTACAGTCACGTAAATGTGCATCCTCGGGCAGCTTTACTTCGACATTAATAATGGCTTAGAAAATATCCATGCAAAATAAAAACAGGTTAGAACTGATCCCAAACTCCATCCCAAACTTCACTTATACTTCAGACAATGGTTGTTTGCGCCAGGATTCATTACCTTCATGACTACATGTTCATGAAGAAATGTTTAATGAAAAAGTAATTAAAGTCAGAACTGGTCGAATATCAAAATCATCAATTACGGATACTGGCTATAGGAATTTCAACATAATTTCTTTCAGACTAACTGATCCCGATAGATGGAAATCTCGAAGGCCTAGTTTGAACTGAATTAAGTGCCCTCTGAGAATGCTAGTCCCCATAACACGGGATAGACAAGCCTAACTAACCTAACACGAATAACCTATTGCACGAATAACCCAATGGCAACAGGGCAATTTGTGTAAGGGTTCTCCACGACGGAGTTGAGCCACAACACCATGGTGTAGCGTCGGCTAGAGAGCAACACCAGTTGGTAACTTCGCTCCTCAGACTCGAAGTCTCCTCATGCTGACGAGTACGAATGCATCCATAACAATGGAGATGACGTAGTACGACTGACGCGCTAATAACTGGCTACAGGTCTCAGCCCTCCAACTGGCGAGGCGACGCCACCGTAGGACTATACCTTAATCTTCGTCCACCAACGTTGACAAAAAAATTTACATCAAAATACTCCAGTGAAGACAACAAATTAGATTCCCCCCTCCCCCCAGAGAAAAAGAGAAGCAATGTGTGACATAAGTGGAATTGACGATGTATGAATGGTTATATCAATAAAATGAAAAGATATTATAACACCTCTAACAACCAATAGAAATCATTTACATTTTTCACCCACAAAAACTTCAATGAAAAGAACACGAAAGCCTATATTCGTCTAAATGTCTCAGTTTAACTAAGTGTACCTGCAGCGCCACACGTTCACGTACTGTACGGAGAACGCTCACTAACTAGATACGGCACACTGAGATCAATACCTTCATCACACCAACACCAAATTGATTTAAGAGGGAAGTTTCGCTTCTTACTCGGTCACGTCTCCAAGAAAAACTGCAGAGGGTCAGGCGAACTTGCACCCTCCTGAAAAGCGACTTCATGGAACCAAACATGCACTCACCACCTCAGTTGAGATACACGAGTAGGCAAGGAGGACTTCTGACCACCCACGAGGCCACGAACCAACACGCAGCACGAGGCCACGAACCAGCGCTGTCATTGAGATAAGCTCCGCTCAACCCCGCTCGGCGACCCCCAAGCACTGGTCACATATTCCAAGCGAAACAAATTTAAATGACGCATTCAGTTCCAGCAAGAAAAATTGTGCAAGAAAGAACCTGGTAAATTCGGCTACGACAGCCGCACACAAAACACTGGAGATGTTTTTTTTTATTTCCAGTAGAGAAAACTTTACTAAAACTGCACACACGCACATCGCGTCGTTTGAACGCAATGCCGTTACCAAACGCAGACACAATTTGACCCCTGCCTTCGACCCTAAAGCGAAAGAATCTCATTCACAACTTGCCTACTTCTCCAATCGCCAATCTTTCACATGTCTGCTCCAATAAGAACTGCATTTATTTCTCCAATTATACCAAATAGTGCCTTGCATTCGGTCATCTAAAAGATAACCATATCTCCCGCACTTGCCTAGTTCATAAACAACAGTGTCGCCTACGCCTTAATTTAATAATAACAGCGTAGTAATAACAGCGTAATCGATAGCTTTCTCCAAATCAGCGCACCTCCCAGTCACGCCGCACATCGTAACTACATACTTCACAAAAAACTGTACCAGCTACTACTCCCTTTGAATCAAGAATTACATTTTATTTTCATGTACTTCAATAATGAAAGACGACTCGCTATATCATATAGCATCGAGTACAATTAGTTTATTGAATACAGTTTCACATATCATTCACAAAACGTAAGAAATAAGGAACTGAAAACTATAGAATTCCACTGAGCGTCTTCGTCTGATAAATGAGTTTTAAACATGAGAGGGCACTCGGTGTCGTGATTTGGGGACACGAAAGCATCTAAGATCCTGCATAGGTAAAAGTTGAGGTCATTTTATATTACGAAGGTAAAAACTTCTCATAAGAAGACATACAGCGCTTATAACTGATTTGATCAACACACTCGCTATCCTGTGCAATTTACAGGACAACATCCTTCCTATCAAAAATAGCGCGGAAAAATCTGCTCCAGCTCTAACATCTCGACAGTAAAGTCCATGAGGGAAACACTTCCTGCACGAGAACAAGTCCAATGACATCCTTCTGCTCGATGTTACTGGCCTCATGAATAGGCTGCCCCGTAAGAGCAGCTAAAAGTCAAACAAATCATTCCTCATCACTTCTTCACGGGCGCCGCCCCCCACACACCGCAAAAAGACTACACGTTACTTCATAGTTTTGGCGCCCCTCGATGGTCTCCGCGGCACGCAAGCCAGTGCGACCTAACGCCACGGCCAACTAACAGAAGCAGTCCGTAAGGCATGCGTGAGACCCTGAAGTCACGGCCTCAACTCACATGGCGCGCTTCACGTCACAGAAATACCAACCGAAATTCGCAGTTGTGAATTGAATTCCCATATTGAGAGCTGCGGCCTCCGCTGAGTACAATAGAACTCCAGCGCAACTGCCGAGATTTCAGTGTTAAATGCAAAAGAATTGCACACAGCGTCATTTTATGATTTACGAAGGCGATTTTTCGATTACGGATTTGTTCGGGTTTTCCAAGTCGTTAACGCACATCGGTCAATAAAAGTATGAGCCAATAATATTTGCGTGAATGATCAAGTTTGACGGAGCGTTCCCGTGACTTGAGGTCACAACGTCCACACGGAAAGCGAACTGGCGGGCGTCCTACCAAGAACGGAACAGACAATTGAGATCACAGAAAAGCACGTACGCAAATTTTAAGCATGGCTACTAAGTAACAGATAAAACACGGAAACAAGTACAGGTTATTCAAACGCATTAAGTACAAAAGTGACGCCATTCGAGCACGTATTAAAATAGAAAGCTTTGGACGAGCGATAGAGTGTAGGACTCGTGGGACGATGAGGGCGACGCTCAAGACGTGACGGCGCCTCACTGCTCCACAAACAACACGGAAAGAAACCACTCTTTTAAATCGGCATTCGCTTCTTAAAATCAGCAGGAATGGGTGATAATAAATTGAACTTTTACTTACATTCGAAGACGACTCGAGTCGCGTATTTTTGACTGCACCTACAAGTGAGTTCCGTGAGAAGAGAGTTTACATTTCATGTATGATAAAGAGCTACAGGCAGGATCCTCCAAGCGACCCAGGATACCTATTGAAATTGTCCACCTCATGGCGTCAATGAAGACCATTACACTAAAATGGTAACGATGTTATAATCCCTTGCGACTAGCTGTGCTTCATGTGTCCCCCATGGACCCTTGCAGTCGCGAGAGACAGTCACGGCCTCGAGTTACACAAAACTGTTGGTCCTCATAACGAGGGCAGTGCACCACATTAATGCTCTCAAGGTTTAAGATTACTTAATTTAACCCGCACGTCCCCGGAAACACAGAAACAGTAATTCGAAAACCACGAAATGCACATCGCTATCCCGTTCCATCCTCGCCTGAGGGAACGCCAATAGGCCTTCCTTCCCGAACCATAGTTGACCAAAACGAGACACCAACCTACCTAATACAACGTAAAGCTGCCAATTGTGCATTAAATCGACTATTGTGCTGCACCTACTCCCACTTCCGCGTCTCCGTCGACAAATTGACTCGTATTTCGAGAGAAATGAACCTGAAGGGAAGTTTAGCTTTCGTTCCAGAAGTTCCAAGTTGTCTTAGAGATACAAGGAAGGACCTAACTTTTTCCAGCGGTTCTGTTGGCAACGCCCGTCACAGAGGGCAAACAATAACAGCCCAACACTGCAGTCGTTCAACCATCTGATACAAGAAGATGAGGTGCCAGCCATCGTCGCTGTTGAGATCATGGGCAACCACTTAAGCGAACTATAAATAAAGTAATCAACAAGTGTAAAGAGAAGCGCATGCACGTAACAAAACTTAACTAATGCACCCCTCAAGCAGATGCGGTCTTTACACAACATGGGGCACAAAGAAAGAGCAAAGGCAGGCAGGATAAGAGACGCTCGCTACTCGAACTTGTGAAGATATAAACATATAGAGACAATTAACTGAAGGTCACATTTTTACTAGGACGGGACAGACTGTTCGATTTTCTGCTCGTCGCTCCATTCAACGAGCAGGAAGTGAGTGTTGCAATTGATCCATGTCAGACTTTGCGAAGGAATTATTTTCTATAATTATTTCGCTCATAAATATTCCTAGAATTTTTAATTCAACGTTTTTCTCCCGGTTCATCTAATGAGAAATGCCTCTTAGTTACGTCGAACGCACCTTTAACTTGTATTGCAAATTTTTCAGAACAAATGGGTTCTCATTAAAATTAAAAAAACTCCGTTTATGTAAGATTTTCTTCAGTACAGTTTTCTTGAAATATCAATCACCGTCAGAATAACTTTATTTAAACGTAAATTATCGAGCTTTAGATTCAGTAAATCATTTGAATGAAACGTAAAGAGCGTTCCCGTCAAAGGCTCTTATTTGTGCGATCAACCAAAAGTTTCAAACCACACACTGCGAAGGAAATTATTAATTTCTCACGAATTGAAAATTATTTCCCGAGTTGCGGCGAAAACAAATTACTTTCCCTCTCTAATGGGCCTCGGCAGGACAGGGCACCGAGCACTAATGCCGATTTATTCGCTTGAAATTTGCAAGCTCATAAAACGTAGTCGCGAAGTTTCAAGAACAAAAATTTCACAATACGAAAGAGACGCCAAATAAATGAAGAACAGAACTCTGTGCACATCTCACCGGACTAAAGAAGAAGCGGAACAAGAAACGAGATGCTTCGATGCAAGAAATCTTCCTTGGCCCATATTTGTCCAAGTGACTCAATCGGACCACGAATTCTCATCCGGCCATTTCGCGCACGAGGTCCACGGCGAGCCCAGAGATCGTTAGTGCCACGTAAAATGTTTTAATTAAATTCAATTAATCATGAACGACCAAATCACAAGATGAGAGTAGCATGGGTTGATTAAAAAATACATTTCCGCACGATGATTATTTGCTCGAGCTCTTCGAATATACGAAAGAACGTGGACAAAACTGCTAACTCATTTTCCGACAACCACGAGTAAAGGAGCAAACAATGTAGGCAGCCCGTGAAGAAGAAACGAAACGGTAAGAAAGAAGAGAGGAAACGGTAAGGAAGAAGAGAGGAAACAGTAAGTAAGAAGAGAGGAAACGGTAAGGAAGAAGAGAAGAAACGGCAAAGAAGAAGAAAAGTGGGGAAATAGACAAATCAAACAGAAGAGGAAAAGAAGCCCGAGTAACAACAGTCTATGGTAACGAAGCGAAAGCGCCGCTTGCAGAAGCATGTCGCTTAAATAATGGTAAAAACTAGCACTATTTATTTGAGAAATAGCAAAAAATTAGAAAGAGCAGGTGCAGGTGAGCAAATGGATGAGCGCTCCATAGGACGTTGGCGATACAAATATGCGTTGCTGTGAACTCATAAAGCTCCGGAGCTGCTTTATACGAAACAAGAAGTCAAAACAAAAAGCCATAACGCATAGATTCAACGACAAATGAACTGGTGATTTAACCTGTTAACGGTTACTGCACAGGTGGCCGGTGTTGCATTCACACGGTATGTGTAATCCACAGCGACCGTGTGAATGCAACAACCACGCGGACATCATATGATGTCAATACCCATTAACAGATTAAAAAACCCTGCTGTGCCATGCAAAACACGATGGTGATCTGCAGCATCACATCCGTCCTAAGCACATCGGTTGAAACTAGCGTAAATGAACTGAGAGGCTGTATTGCTGCATTAATTAGCCCCAGGTTGGGTATACTACCATGTTTTAATATCGCACCAACGCGCACGATCTTTAACGAGCCCCGTCTCCCCTCTTCCTCCCTCAATAAAAGACACGACAGGTCAGAAAGAGGCGCTGCCTACTAAATAAGTACAAAACTGGTTAATAGATCACCCAGCTGCAGCAACGTGCGCGTCTCCTACAAACGCATTTCGTTTTTACACTTGGCCACTGTCTCATTTTGCACCGGCAAACAGAACTTAGAAATAAAGTTTAAAAATTTTAATTTTGGCTGGTCCATCCTTTTCAACTACAACACAATACACGGGCAGCAATTTGGAGCTGAAATATATGTACTCTCTCAACAACTTCAGTCCCGCTACGCAAAAAATGGAAGGTGATCAGAAAGAGTGCCAGCATGATGAGGCCAAGCGGAACGGACGGTGTTGACCGAGACTGACATGGAATGCCGGTCTACTTCAAGAGAACAGCTCAATGACAGCGGGGCTCACATGTTCCTATGAATCCATTCGCTATTTTGAATTTTAAAATATTAGCGAAGAAACTGGGAACATCCATTAATCACAACGGAGCCTAACTGATACGCCGGTGACTCTACACTCAAGCATCAGCAGCTACCAAGCAAGCCGCGCACGAGGGGTACACGCGGGGTTGGTCGTAGCATCCCCCGCCTCCGAGAACACCTACGGGCACGCGGCGCAGGAGAGAAGACGTCGTGAATACGGTAACATAATAACAGCTATTTTACAAAACTTAATCTTACAGCTGGTAAGTACATTGTATTTCCTCAGTAATCTAATTAATTACCACACACACTTTGCTGTGTGTCAAATGAATCAGAATATGGAACCCCGAGATTTAGGAGACTGTGTTGATTCTTGGCGATTGAACCTTTGCTTGTTTCAGCGCAGAGATTGGCCAGCGCTTAATCTCTACCCTCACTACATTCAAAAGAGGCACTGGTACGTAAGTACATATTATGTGCACGTGACACCGATCCTGACAATCGGTGCTGAATCCAAGCACTGCCAAACACGGCCCCACAGACAACACAACAACGTGGAACTGCTAGACGCAACAGCTGGCTTCCCATTGATCACGCAACGCAATGCCAGAAGACGGCTCAGCACTTGCTGAGACCGCCAACCCTCGCGTCGGCCACATCGTAACACGCACAACGTCGGCAACGTCGTAACTGCGCAACGCACTCGGGGGACGTAGTGCAGAATTGGAGATCCCGTCGTCTTTTGAAAATTCACAAGCAGGGATACGCGGTTTTTGATTTGTAATACTCAAAATTAATTTGAGTATCAAGATCACAATGAATAATCGATAGGCTAACGCAAATGGAGTAAAATGGAAAAAATCAGACCATTGTCAGTTGCGCATTCGTAGAATACCAAATGAATCTTCGCGCAGCTACAGTTTCAAAATTGGCCCTACGAAAGACAGGAAGATTAGAAAAAAATTAATTTTGGATACAATTAAGTACATCGGAAATAGTTTGATGAGATTAAAATTAGAGTAGAGCTGCCCGCTGGGAGATCAAAGTAAGTAGAGGAGGGCGGCACGGCGGGAGCCACACGCCCTCTAGCGGCTACAGCTCGGACTGCGTCAGTACGGTAACTGGGTTCAAAATTTCGAGGCCTGACGCTCCCCACTCGACCAGATTCGCGTTGTTCATAAACGGGGAGAAAGATTTCCTGTCGCTAATATGAAGCTCAAAAAACCACGGACGGTTTCCAACTACTCATACCAAAATAAACAGAAATATAAACGAGATTCAATGCTTGTATACAAGAGCGCAAGTCGACCGAAAGAAGATTTTTTTCATTCCTACCAGGAGAGGTTAAGAGAAACATGAATATTACGAGTCTAGCATCACTATGATAGACGTCAATCAAGCCTCGCACCACAGAGGAGGGCAACACGTACAAATATAATATATTTCCGTAACCCTAAAGGCACTTCTTTGCTTCGTTTGCTTTCCGCTCACGATATTTACAGGGTAAACTGATGCGCAGTCAACCTTGGGTCGCTGTGTTACACTGTGTCACGGCTGCGGGTTGTGGCGTGTGTGTGCATGCGTGGATGTGTGTGTGCATGCGTGGATATTTGTGTGCATGCGTGGATGTTTGTGTGCATGCGTGGATGTTGTGTGCATGCGTGGATGTTGTGTGCACGTGTGTGACATGATATAAGCACGCACGACCAGTGGAGTACGTACGATCTGCACACGAACACGCTCCAATGACGATGATACGCACACGCTGAAGGTATCGAGGTCAGGTAGATGCAAGGAGACCAGCGTTCGGTGATGAAGTCCTGTGAGGACGCCAACGGCGAGATGCGAAAGAGCTCTGCTAGTGTAGCCTTAACGCTGTAGACTATCGTTGATTAAATAACGTATGTAAATTTAAATTGTACGTGAGGATACAATATGTCGGCATGATATTAAATTCAATATAAGAAAATAAAAGGCTGGGAAATGCAGGGTAAAGAAGACCCGACGCAAATCACGTTGCACCACAGAAGTATTTCAAAGACGGTGGAAAAACTGAGTTGGACGGACTGGAGCATTACCATCACCTACGTTGAAAGAATGAAAATCAGAAGCTAAATTTCTGGAGCAGGAACCGATACAAATATTATTAAAAATTTGTTGCAATTCTCTACGAGTGACAAAAAGAACTAATACACCTTGCATCGGAAAATATCGAAGCTTTTGGTTGCTCCGCCTTAGCTTATGGAGCTTTTTTTGGCGACGGAGTCCAGCCCTCTGTGTCTAGGGCGAGGTGACGGCGGACACTAAAGGACACATCGGCGCTAAAGACGCGATTCTCTTTCAGTAGAAGCTCTTCAAATAAATTCGAAAAACAACAGAATACGATTTGTTGGCCGAGATTAAGCCTAATTCTCTGTAATATGTAGGTCGTTGATAAGGTAATCCTTGTTTAGTGAACGTGGCCCGCATGAAGCCTGTGAGTGAGCGAGAGAGAGGAGCTTGAGGCGGCGCGACTGGATGTGGTGTTGCACGCGTGGGAGCGGTTGTGTTGCACGTGTGGGAGCGGTTGTGTTGCACGTGTGGGAGCGGTTGCCTGCTTACAGCGAGTGTATGATGGAGCGCACAGCAGCAGTGATGAGAGATACACGGCGCAGTTGGGCGTGACGTTAGTCCTTCACAAGTCTGTAAATGTGATGTTGCGCTCCATGTTCTGACGTCGACACTTCGAACACGTATGCTATGCAGAAGAGCGTCTCTTGCGTTTCCCGGTGGGTCACCACCTGCAACAACACAAGGAAGATATTAGTACGCAGAGATAAGTGGGTTCTCCTGTGCCACGTCTACACGGGTGCCTGTGCGTGACTGGTGTCTGACGGCATATAACGCGGGTATTACCCCAAGCCTGAGCCGCATAGCTCGCTACTGTTGCCGCTTTTGTGCTATTCCACTTTAATCCTTCTAGTCCTGCAGAGACACCTGTCTCATTTTAGTTTTTACTTGGTTCGTCAAACCTGCTCAATTGTGAGCAAATTCTGAACACTATTGATGTGCGTGCCAAGGAATAAAAAATTTGAAAAAATACCACTGAAATGATTGATACTGCAAATACTTTAAAGCTCGTCCGAGAAGTAGCAGAAACTGAGACAAAAAGGACAAACATTTCACCTTTACAGCAACCACGTTTATTACTGGCAGTTAATACACAAGAAAACTGTTAAAAAGTCAAATGTAATAATACTGATCATGTGGTTTGGTCTGACAGGAGCATAATGTCTCAGGGCACCAGGAAATAGCATCACATACATTGGTACAACACAAGTAGAAAACAAATGTCTTGTACATAAACATGCATCACAAAAGTTCAATTATCAAAAGCAGATCAAGTCTTCACTCACCTGTAATATGGTAAAATTCTCTAGGACGCTGTTCATCATGTATTTCTCGGGGAGGTGTTTAAGTTTATGTATAAAATTGATCATATATTCACACATGGGCGAACGTGTGATCCGGTAAACAAATCGTCCGTTCTCAAATCTCGGGTACTCGGTCTCGACCTTCTCCACGACCTGCTTGCCGAACGAGCACACCTTCGTCGAGCACGTGATGGTCATGTTGTCGGGGCTCTCGTACCTGCGGGGCAACGGAGCCAAGTTTCACGAGAGCCGCACAACACAGCCAATTGGATGCATGGTGTGAGTCCTATAGATAGAAATAAGCGTTCATACGCTTCAATGGTCACTAGAAGACAGGGTTTACAACTAACACCATTGGATAAAATGGGAAAGAATATGGTAAGGTAACACTTAGGCCGAGGTTTACAACATAAAGAGAAGTATGTATTAAAAGAAGAATCGAGGCGAATATTGGGCTCGTGATAATCACATCAAAAGAACAAGCCGGCAATGGCATTTGGTGACGCACAACTGACGCTCACTAATTTATGACATGGCTCAAATTATTTCCCATCAACATCCCAGAGTCAGCCCACTTACATATTGGTATCAATGTTACAGTAATGAACCCCAAGAGGACCAATTTACTTTCTACATGAACAAAACATTGCATACACAGTCGTTTATATTCTGTCATTCGTATGCATAATCATCCAAGTAGAGAAGGAAACAATAATAATTTAAGACTGAAGTACTTATTATTCCTTGTACCGTTCCACCACTGGAGCGCTATAAGGTTATCCGTGCTAGGGAACTCTACACAACCAACTCCCGCCCCCGAGTACGAGAGAGGCCACCCAACACTCACTGGCTCGTGACCCCGTAGAAGGTGCCCGTCTCGTCCTGCATATTGGTATTGAGGTCCGCCCAGAACTTGACAAGGAAAAATGCGTTCTGAGGGCCTTTGTCGTAGAGGTCTTTGAGACCGCCTTTCTTCTCCGGGAACTTGTCATAGATTTGTCGAATGTCCACCGCCTGCAAGGGAACCATAAAAAGACGTAAGCATTACCATGCTTGGGGGAAAATTATAAAAACAGCTAGAAAGGTAAAGTTTTCTTTATTTGAAGTGAAAAGTCGGTTTCGCAAGAGCTGTAATAATCGAGGAGAAAATCTTCAAAATATATTCAACAGAACTTTACACATTACATAAAATAAATTTTGGCTGCCTGAATAATCCAAAACAATGCACAATACCGCGATCACAATCACGGTGAATGCTGCATACATACGTGAATACAGATGTAAATAGTTTGATGTTTGAAAAATTTATCCTTTTTAATATTGTCAATTCCATTCACAGTAGATATAATTGAAAACCATTTAATGAAATGTGATGCATCTCAGCCATCACTATTGTTTAACACGATTACCACATGTCCTTGACAAAATATTTTATCAATCCAGTACGCTAGGCTACTCAAAAAGAAAGCACAAACGCAACCGTCGAACATACATGTTTAGCAACAGATCTTGCTGAACTATTTGAGCACGGCGCTACAGAACAAACTTACACATACAATTTCTTCATGGCGAACACATGCCGTACTCGCGAACGTAGGTGTACATCTGACACAGAAGTCCACGTTAGTCCTTCACTAGTACGCAGAGATGAGTGGGTTCTCCAGTTACACGTCTACTTGGGTGCTTGTGTGTGATTGGTGTCTGACGCCATATGACTAAGGGTTAATACCCCCAAGATTGAAACCACTTGATTCTCTCCTCTCGCAGTCTTTTGCGCCATTCCAATTTAACCCTTTTAGTCCTGCAGAGAAACCCGAGTCTCAGCTTAATTTCTACTTGGTACGTCAAACCTGCCCAATTGTAAGCGAATTCATGGTAGGTATCATGGTACCACAGTCCCCTGTAGATACCAAGACATACGGTTGCAAGTCCCCTGTACTGAGCAGCGCGTCGGTGTTCGTAAGGGCATTTACGCACGAACCCTGAACACTGACCCCCACTCACACGCGGTGACTCAATCCATTACTGCCTAGATTATTCTCCAGTCCTACTTAGATGTACTTGAAGACGTTTCGACCGTCGCGCCTAGGTCACACTGGGGTGGTGCAGCTTTGTGTGCATGGTATGCCCTCGCAGATCCGCGAGCAGTTGAATGAGGCCGTTTCCCTCTGCCATTTAAAATAGTGAGGCAAGGGAGGCCTATCGGAGATAATTTGTAGAAAGTTATCCAGCTTCGTCTTGAAGACGTCCA
>VOMN01039852.1:0-28551 GCA_014899125.1 Orchestia grillus
CTCTTCTGGGCTCAGAATGATCGATTGCTGCTTTTATTGCCATATCTGCGTGATGAAATGGAGGATTATTGGATCCTTTATACACTCCTCCGCCGTCGCCCCGCACTGTAATTGTCATCAAACGAAAACCGTGGAGCTTTTCCCCTGCTTCGATGAACCTTGAGGAAGCTGGAAATAAGTTCTGGCCCGCATGCCTGAATTTCTGTGCGTCTACACACATATGTAGGTCACAACGAGCAGCGTAATGCCATTTGACGGAAAGATGATTCGTTTTATATTCTATTCAATTTCAAAAGTTAAGAGCCCATCAATTAAGGCGGTCGATTGTACACCGAAGATTGATAATTACAATAATGAGTTCGTTGCAGTCACTTCATGTTCGTCCACTTTTCACAGCTACGAGCCTTTGCTTGAGTGAAATGTACGGTGTGTTGTTGTCGAGAACTTTGTTAATGAACTATGGAAAATGAATTATTTGTCCCTTAAAACAGGCCTGGTAACAAATAATGAGTACTCAATTAGCGGTGTATTATTTAAGTTTAAAAAAAAATTATTTCAGTCCTTGGTGAGCAGGTATACGTTTATTATGAGATTTGATTTAGTGCACAAGTTCACGATAGTTCTAATTCAGTTTATGTTTAACCTCACACAAAAAGCTCGTAAACGTTTCAATAAAAACAATATCAAACTGAAAAAAGTAACACTTCTGTGTATATGACGTCATCGCCAGGCTAGCAACCAGTACAAAAGAAATTCAGTATGCATACATGAATAAAATAAAAGTAAAAACTCGCTGTAGACCATATAAATTCCAACCAAGTAACCTCGTACGCATAAAAAAAATTGTTAACACTGCAATGCACATATTCACCGTACAAAGAGTTCAAGATTATGATTCATGATAGTTATCAGATATGATTGGCATGTTCATGATTATGATTAGAATTAATTTGCACATTATGATTACTCCTGATTTAAGCTAATGTATATATTATGATTATTTTCGATTACCATATTTTTGATCATTATGAGACACGGTTAACGTGCTTATGAATACTTTTATACTTTACATGTACGTTCATGGTTGATACGGGATTTGGTAGGTGTGTTCGTTAACCTTTTTTCCAGTGATCATGTTCTTGAATATTATTCGATTTTATGAGCCTGTTCATGTCTATTACACTTACAAAAATAAGCGACTGTCTGGTGACCAAGTGGCAGAGCAGCTGGGATATCAGCTCCTGTACACAGGAAAGAACAGATAATGGCAACAGGAGCAGGCGGAGTCGCTCGAGCGCCTGTAGTTCCAGACCCAGGAGCTGGTTTACTGATATTTTAATCGATAGAAAAAAAAATTGATATTTTAGTCGATGGAAAAGATAGAAAGTGATATTTAAATGGTGTTCGAGTACTAGTTTAACGTACTTATACTGGATCGAGTATTGGTTCGAGTACTAGTTTAACGTAGGTGTACTGGTTCGAGTATTCGTTTAACGTAGTTCGAGACCCTAAAGCTCATTTAACATGGTAACTTTCGCCACTGAGCTAAATATTTTAAGCTCCAGTTCTCCTTATAGGACAAAATGGGAATGAATTCAGGGAAATATTGAAAACGATTTATATTTTTGGATATAACATTTCAAAATTAATACTTTTTTTGTATTTGTGGCTCTTGATTTGTTACCCTAATGCGCTGGAGTCCTAGACCATCATCATGCTCATCTAAAGAATGTCAACTTTAGTTTGAAACTTCTACAGTATGAAGAAAATATGATATTATGTATAAAGCAATACATTAAGTAAATAGTCGTGCATATTTGTCCCATCTTATGCGTAAATTGATCTAAGTGTTGTTCTGGCCCAGCATGATACGAAGGATCAGATTATATAGGGAGCTAAACTTAAAATCCCATAAAGCTTTTTTGCAAACACTCATCAAATACATGAACTTCCGTCGGATTTTGGTGACTCACGCATGCGTAAAAGAACGTTTTGGGTTACAACATGATTCAGAGAAAGTTCCTTTACACTTTATCAAAAATCATCATTATCAATGAGCAATTTTGTATAAACAAAAATACCATCAAAATGACGTTATGAATGCAGCTAGCTCCTTCAACGAGAAATGCAAAAATGCAATTAGATATTAACTCAAATCAAAATTGAAGCGGGTCTTCAAATTGAGCATTTATGAATATTGTACTGACCTTAACAAATACGTTAAATTTGAGTTAATGAATGAGAGAAGTAAAATTTTATAATGCGCATGCAGACCGTGAAGTGCAGCGAAGCTTCCGGCGCACCAAAAAATTAATTAATCGTTAAATTAATTAATCGTTCGCTTCAGAAGAATTAACAAAACTTCGGCCATAGCATCCTCGGCGGGTCCACTTGAAGCGATGCTCATTCCGTGTATTATTGCAAAAGTTTAAGGTTGACATCTCAGTTCCGGGCGAGAGGGCTCCCTTTGCTTGGTGTTCCAGTTCGCTGAACTCGGCTGCTCCATTCATTCTAATTTGAATATTAAAAGGCCCACGATTTATTACTCGAACTTAGAATCGACTTTTACCGCTTCGAGTCGATTGGAAGAGAATTTATCGTCGAAATTCTAGGCTAAAACACACACAAAATAGCACTGAGGAGGCTGTACTACTCATGAGGCGCACAAAAATTTTTAACAAATTGGTGCTCTGCCTACCGAGCTTTCGGCAAGGGCGTTTGCACTGAGTAAACGCCACTGATAAATTGCGTTATTGCTTGTGCAAACTGATGCTTGTGCAAACTGATGCTTGTGCAGACTGATGCTTGTGCAGACTGATGCTTGTGCACACTGATGCTTGTGCACACTGATGCTAGTGCACACTGATGCTTGTGCAAACTGATGCTAGTGCACACTGATGCTTGTGCAAACTGATGCTTGTGCAGACTGAAAGCTAACGAGTGCACTAAAATAGGATGTCGTCGCTGGTCCGTGATGAATCGTTCTTACAACAAATGACTCATCATGAAAAAATTCAATTTCACACTTAGCTGCTCAGTATTCTCTGTTTTCAGAATTTTAAATCCGTGCAGATATTTAAATTAAAAAAACTAAATACCTTGTCCTGAAATCCACACTCAGTTGTTTTTAATAACTTCATACGATTTACGTTCAAACGAAATCCCATGTTCGATTTCAATGATCAAAGTCTGATTAAGGTTTGCAGAAATTACCCACTTATGAAACATACTATTGATGAAACATACTATTGATGAAACATACTCTCAAAATTAACGAGCGAATTTTGTAAATTTCAATTCCTCTTCACTCTTCCTAGTTTACGAAGGCGTTATTTCTAATGTGTCTCGGGAATTGATGGCATTTGTGAGAAATGTCTGTCTGCTACAAATCTAAACCTGGAAAAGCTTAATGTCATTCAGAAAGATCCTCGAAAATGGAATTATCCTTCATTCAAATTATTTGACATCTTTATTAATTCATCCCTCCTTTTAACCCTTGAGTATCGTACTTATCTATCCAGGGTAAGCAAGTTTTGCACATTTATTGCACGAAACTACAGAAATTCGGAACTACATCATTGCACCGGCTATTTTCCTAATCAAGCGGACGCTCGAAGAAGATATTCCACTGATAAAAAAATAGACAAGCGCTCGAGCGTCTAATTGACCTTAATTGAATTTATACTCCAAGTTTAGTGGGATAAAAATCTGGACATAATATCTCCGCCCTTGTATACGATTCATTAAAAAATGGGTCCAATTCATAGTGTTGTTTGATTGCCTTGCAACACTTTTTGTAATTATTGAAATAGAAAGACATCATGTTGTGGGTGGACGAAACGGAACCTTTCCCCTCTAATTAGCTTAAAACGCTCATCAAAACGTTGAGTGAGTGTAAATAGCTCCTCCCAAAGCCTTCAATCACTAGCTTTGGTGATCATGTACTTTGTGCAGTGGAATCTGGGATTTTAAGAGGACATTATTGAGAAGCTGTGGGTGTTTCTTCAATAATTTAACGCACAATCACTGTCAACAATGTCGTGCATATTTTTCATTTCATTTAAATGTTAGAGCTTAAATGAGCATTTTCTATTACGTAATTCACTTTTTATTAAAATTTTTAGTTCGTACATGTGACATTGAGCTGTGGATTAAATCTCCATGTCACCCTGAAATTAAACTGAGCTCTGTTCTAAAATTCGAACAGACCCACCGTAAATTATTCAGCTATTCAACTGTTCAGACTTGCAGTCGAAGAGACTAGTGTGTGCCAGGACAGGCCCACGCGCTGGGTTTTTCAGGCTCCTGTCAACTTGTAAATAAACTCCATAGTGAAGGAACCGGGAATCAGCGGTCAACAATAATTCTAGAATTCCACCATGCCTAGAATTTCCGAGCCCATTTTACCCGAGCATTCGGGGGCTCTGAGCCAGGATTTGTGTCAGACGCGGCCCCGTAGCCTACTTTATAATGCATGTCGGAATACCTTACGGACAGATAACACTCGCTGCAATCCTGCGACCACCTCCGACCGCCGCTACCGTCTCCAGGTACTCACGGAACACTGGAATTTGGATATCTGCGACACTATTCATTTAGACACGGACTGTAATGAGGAGCTAATGCGTCGTCAGATCTGGAATGATACCCGGACTGCATTGAGACAGCGCGTGCACTTATCTCTCCGAGAATTGCATTGGTGGGAGATTCTGAGATAAGGCTCCTGCGGCTCGCATTCTAATCAGCCGGGACTCCCTGCATATCATTTACCGTAACTTCCGCTTACGTAAACCAAGTCTATCGAAAACATAAGGCCTTCAAACACTACAGAATATCACTGATTCTCTTCCGCGAACTTTGTCAGGGAATGGGAAACAGGTTCAGCAATTCTGTTTTCGCCATAGACCGTTCACTCGCAGAGCTTGACCTGGTCAAACTTATTTCAGCCGAAATGATATTTGATAACGGGCTATCAAAATTAAACCTGTAAGGTGAAAAGGAAAACGTAGGTAGCGACAAAAATCATATATATTTCGCACTCAAATGCCTTAAAATGAGTAAAAAAAGTTGAAGAGATTTATCTCCACCTCCGTTTTTTATTACTCAGATTAGGTTTTCAACCAAAAGGCCGATTAGTAAAAAAATTTCTCCCTGCATGTCAGTACGGGTTTCATCAGATCGTCAGACATGAAGGAACTTTGAAATAAAGGGATCGAATGAAACTCGTAAAATTTAGAGACTCAATTATTTCGAAAGTATTTAACCACTGCACTTCCAAATAGCGGTATGACATACCGAACACTCTAAACTTAAAATTGAATTAAAGGTAACGGGTGAGAGGCTAAGAAATGGTAAAAGAAAACCATTCCACCACCGTTTCCTTACAGTTCCGGTAAAAATGGTTCTGAATTCCATTTCTTAATGAAAAATGGATATTGATTTTTCACCTCGCAAGCATTTAATATGCTGTCGGGCTTTAATTATTTTGTAGTTACGACCTTCCTTTAATTCATTCGAGCGAATTAAGCTCTGTACCCCTAAATGTACGAGGAAATGTCACCGTACATTCTAATCTTTATGACGTGCCATCTTATTTAACTTTTCGGCACTACGTTTAAATAAAAAATGGGAGTATTTTTAACGAGAAGTCATGGAGAATTCCAAGTAAATTTGGGCACAAAATTTCTTGCTGTGGGCAGACCGCCAATTTTATTTTCTGCACCACAGCGGTTATAACCTTAGAGTTAAAAGCGAGAGAACTGTAAAGGGGTCTGAGTGAACTATACTATTTGTAAAAGCCGGAATGTCCCTTTGCAATATGACCTTTTTACTCTAAAAGTCTGTTACATGTCCGTTTTATTCTATTCTTTTATTTGTATATCCTATCGGGGCTTCGTCATATCTCGTCCCTTATTGCCTAGACTCTCAAAAAATTGTAAGTTTCTTCGACAAGGTGTTCTCTCCAAACCCTCATCAGCGTTACCTAGAATATAGATTTAGTGCTCTTTCTAATTTTTTGGTCGTGAGTTTGACGTACCATGGTCGTTTTTTGGATAGCCTGAGAGCTCGTCACACAATATTCTTGGTTCATATTTAATTCGACGTTCTAATCCCAACTTGTCGCTGAATGATAGGCTATGAAATTAAGAAGCACAACTGGAAGTCTCAACGTGACGTCCACCCTAATTTTTAAGGTTGTAATCTTACTCGCTGAAAAACCGATAAAACCATGCTCTGTTTGCGACTGATTTCTGAGTACACGATTTTTCTTTCTGTCTTTTCTTTCGTTGAAGATTTTTACGGACCTCGTGCACCGCATTTGGCAGTTTTTGAGGAGCGATCTCGTAACTTCGGAGCCGTGTAGTCTAGGCTGTTCCATGCAACGCAAATATATCTAATAAAATTATTCATATATGCGTTTTTTGTTTGTTGTTTTTTCATTAAGTCAACTTCTTAACGCCCGTGAAATTCAGATAAATGGAAGCGTATTGATTTTAAAGCAGCGCTCCCGGGGACTTTATTGATGTTCGTAGGTGCCTTTCCTCCTTAATGCATGAGTTTACTTCAGACAATAGACACTTCTGTAATTATTTCGCATTTCTATATGCATGAAAATCGCAAGCAAAAGCGCGTGAATTTTTCTTTCTAAAGAGAAGATTGATGACGTCTAACACAATATCATATCACAAGGCCAATGCACGAGCAGCTTTACAAAACATGAAGACTTATCACACTCATAACATCGCAATGAGAGCTAATATATTTTACAATGAAATTATATCTGGAAGGATAAATGAACGCATTAATGGGACAGAAAAGTATCACCGTTATGTCGCTCTCATTGAGCCAGTCTCGACGATCATCCATCATGTGCTTTTTGCGCACTTCTACTCGAGGCCCCTAGCGGCGGCGCCGCTCTCGTTCGTCATTTTGATGAAGTGCGTATCATTGCCCCATTGTAGTTTATTAAAGATTCCTTTAGTTCATCTCGTTGTTGTTCGTTTATTGATGGAGATGCTGTAACTTCGAGATCCTGTACCGACGCCATCTTCCTGGTTGTGCGCCGCGTTGTCGTGGCCTCAACTTGACAGTCGTAGGCGCGACTCCAATAATCTGAACGACGGTTCCTAAGTCCAAACTCTGCGTTGTACTTCCAAGCTCAGAGCTGCGTGAACGGTAGTCTCAGCCAGGATATGATCGTCATGGTACAAGGGTGAAACGAACACTATTCTTTAGAATATTATCTTAGCCTTTACTGATTGTTGCTCTTTTGTTTCCATCTACAACTTGGAACTTTTTGGGACTTTCTGATCGTGCAGAACTCGGAGGTTTGGAAGCCAAGTAGATGCGTTTGATTTTTTTCGCATAATTTTCTCTTTCGCGCGGACATAGGCAAGATCTTCGGACTCGACGACTGGCTTTTCGACGGAATAAAAAGATGCCTAAGCTAAAACTCTGTAAAACTTCGAAAAAATACTTCTGAGATTCTAGTCAATATTTTACAGCTAACACTAACTAGAAAGAATCATTTCAAGAATTCGATTCACTGGTAAAAGTTGTTCACTCATGGAATGAGATGAATGCTTCTACCTGTCCTAGTGAGTGATTCGCATCACTGCGACCTGAGTGTAAGTTTGGACACGACGAGCTTAACTAACTCAGTCTCTTGGAGGCGACGATGGAACTGAGCAAAGAAGAACTGCAAATTCTGATTACTTTTGACACACGAGAATGAGATGGCATCGCAATACTGTACAATGCTCACACAGGAATGAGATGGCATCGCAATGCTGTACAATACTCACACGAGAATGAGATGGTAGAATGAGATGGCATCACAAGCCTGTACAATACTCACACGAGAATGAGATGGCATCACAATACTGTACAATACTCACACGAGAATGAGATGGCATTGCAATACTGTACAATACTCACACGAGAATGAGATGGCATCGCAATACTGTACAATACTCACACGAGAATGAGATGGCATCGCAATACTGTACAATACTCACACGAGAATGAGATGGCATCGCAATACTGTACAATACTCACACGAGAATGAGATGGCATCGCAATACTGTACAATACTCACACGAGAATGAGATGGCATCGCAATACTGTACAATACTCACACGAGAATGAGATGGCATCACAATACTGTACAATACTCACACGAGAATGAGATGGCATCACAATACTGTACAATACTCACACGAGAATGAGATGGCACCACAGTACTGTACAATACTCACACGAGAATGAGATGGCATCACAATACTGTACAATACTCACACGAGAATGAGATGGCACCACAATACTGTACAATACTCACACGAGAATGAGATGGCACCACAGTACTGTACAATACTCACACGAGAGTGAGATGGCATCACAATACTGTACTTAGGCAGTAAATTTCAGAGATGCAAACGTGAATCACTCTCTTGATAAATTGTAGTGCCACTCTCTTGATAAATTGTTGTGCTTTAAATTACAGAGTTAGTAAATTTAAATATCACTGAAGTACAGTGCTGATACACTAAACTTCCACCGGGGTACAGAGTTGGTACTCTAAAATGAAACTGCGTACAGTTTTGTTACACTCGGCTGTCACTGCAGTACAGTGTTCGTACATTGTACTGCCACCGTATTGCAGTACTAGCACATTCAGTTGGCACTGCAGTACAGTGTATGTACACTCGGCTGTCACCGCAGTACAGTGTTGTTACACTGCACTGCCTCTGCAGTACCATCCGTTGTCGAATCGATTCGTTATTACTCTCTAAATTTGATAATGCAGTTTCGTGGATAAAGTGACATTAATCGTCAAAAATCGATAGTGTGATCGTCCCTTGTTTTCAGAAAGGTATATGAAAATTGGTAAATTGCATAACTTCAACCATTAACAGTATTAAAAAAGAACGTTTGATATTCCTAATTGTTTGGAATATGACAAAAATTTCATCAAATAAACAATGAAATACGTTTAAAGCCTTGAACCGTTCCCAATCCCAAATTTTCACATATATTACTGCTCAGTTTCAATATTATATACTTTTTTAAGATTTTTTAAATCATAATCATTTCCATTACTGAAAGTAGTTCTAAGATCCGGAAGTTATTTCCTGTATTGATAATAATTTTCACGTATAATCTTCATTTCCGTTATTAAAAAGCATTACCTATTTTACCATCAGTTAGAATTCTCATATTCATTTATTATACTTAACCTCTTTCGTTGTAGATCTGAGACCCAAGAAAAACTCGCCAATGTTGATGTGACTATCAGGTGACAGACGTACAACGCCAGCACTGCAAAGTCGAAAAAAATCGCTATCTTTCCAACCAATAACATCGTTCTGTATTCTGAAAGGATGTGGCATAATATGCTCATTCTTTTTAGCTAGAGGAGGGTAATATTTGTAAATGGAAACACTTTACATTTGAAGAAATACGTTTATGATTTTTTCAATGTTTTATTTCTAACTCGACATCATCTTATTTCAATGAGAAAGGAAGGAATTTTCTTATTTAATAACTTGGATTTTACGTGTCACATTTTTTAACCTCATTTCCCATTTCAAAAAGGCTATGGATTTGCACGGTCTCGATAAGTACTCATAAAATGTAATTGCCGCATTGCAAACATTTTGTTCGCCGGTTACTGCGGCCGACAACCCGCGTCTGCCGCGTGCTGGGAGCCGCTGGCCACATCGCCGCCAACGTCGTAAAATTGCCTGAAAAAACATGCATAATTATTTGACGACAATTAAACCGGGAAGTATGGTAGCTCTTTCCTTCATTTCCATGGGCAGCGAAGAGCGCAACGTAACACGAAGTTGTGACCCGCAAACGAATCCCCACTGAAAAAATTCCCTTCAAAGCTGGCGTGGCCGAGAACTTCCGGACGGATTTTATGCTCTTTTCATTTGGATTATTTAACCACGAAAATTCGGATGTTCGAACCATAGAGAAAATATCTTCGCATGCAGGACTTTTTAGGATTGATTTTCTTGTTGTCAGATGTTTCCATAAGTTAAGTGTCATCACTGGAGACAAACATTTCACGTTAATCTACATCGCCAATAGACGTTTTGAAATGCTGACTCATATCAATCATAAATTGTCCCGTTTGCGGACCTCTCAAAAATCTAAAGCTGGGTCCAGGCAGGACGAGGCCGCAGTGAGGTCTGGCGTTCAAGTGTGACGTTCCTAAGTGTGTGGCATTTAAAAATCTGAACAGCTTCCGTGCTTCATGAAACTGTACAGACAAACCGATTTGGAAGGGCAATTATTAGAGGTTAGAATTCCAACAAAGCTCTTTTAGAGATTTCGAAGGATTTCGAAGTTCACAGTTCAAATAAGCATTCGCGCATTATGATTTAATTATGGACTGCGGTGTTTCCTTCAGTACGTCCCCAAGATCATCTTGGTTGTAAAACGTCTCTGAAGAACTACCACACTTTTGCCAGGGGACGAAAAATGACTCAATTTCTTTAATGAAAACTCTGTATCAGCACGGAAAAACTTCAAAGCTTACTTCAAAAATTCCCGTGGAAATGAAGACATGTTCCAAAAAATTTTACTAAAATTTCCCGTGCCTACCAGACTTTGGGGCACATCGAGTGTCGCACTACGTTGCTTTGATGAAACGCTGACGTTGCGCTGTACTAAGTTACTTCGGTGAAAAGGTTATTGTACGCCGTTCTGATTACTTCGGTGTACACTTTGGCGAGCGCAGCCATGTTGCTTCAGTGAAAACTTGCTTTCGTTCGTTACGGGGTTGTTGTAAAAATTACCTGTGCGCCGATTTTCTCTTGATGAAAAGTTGGGATTGTGCCTGTCTTCTCTTGATGAAAAGTTCGGATTGCGCCAGTCTTTTATTGATGAAAATTTGGGATTGCGCCTGTCTTCTCTTGATGAAAAGTTGGGATTGCGCCTGTCTTCTCTTGATGAAGAGTTTGGATTCGGCCTATCTTCTCATGATGAAAAGTTCGGATCGCACCTGTCTTCTCTCGATGAAAAATTGAAATTGCTCCTATCTTCTCTTGATAAAAAATTACGTTGGCACCTATTTGTTCCCGATGAAAAGTTGGGATTGCTCCGCCCTATTTTGTCTTTGTTATAGCTGAAAATGCACCACCGGGATGTATATGGCTGAAAAGTTCAATTTTATTTCTGCTACATTGGCCCTGTTGAATGATGATGTCTTTCAGAGGACATTCAGAAGCGTCGGCGCATCCAATCGAATTCGGTTTCATGAAGTTGTCGAAAAATAGTTTGTCTTTTCGACATGAAAAATGTTTAAATTGTTAGCGCGGAAATGATTGTTTAAAGTTACACTTAGCGATCAATACCGATTTTTCATTCAAAATTTGATACTCTCTTCTTTTTGCGTATGTTTTGATCAAACTTAACTTAAGCTCAATAAAGATTAACTATTTCTGATTAATCGTTCCCAGGGAATATTTATTGAGAGTGGTTTTGAGGCCTTTGACTTGCGACCGATTTTTGCAATCAAAGTAACTTTTTCAAGCACTATTTTATAAATTCATGTTCAGCGCTTAGAGCTCCGACATGTCCTGTAAATTACATGTCAAAAAAACTTCGACCAATTTGCATGACATGAAACTTTTATGTTTATGTTTACAATTTTGATGCGAAAAAATCCTGATGCATTTCTTTAAATCTTGAGTGTGAAAAATTCACTACACGAGAAAAAGTGTTTAGATTATGGCGTCAAATTTTTATATTTTCATATAACTTCTCGACACGCAATAGGAGAAACGATATATCATATCCTTTTCCATTACTTTCTTACCTTTTTCTCACACTTACGAATAACTATGGAAACCTCGTTGTCTTCACCAAGTGATGTACCAACTCATGATTAAATTAACCATATACTGTCCAGTTCGAGTCGACGTACAGTTCCAGTTCCAGTTCTTAGAGTTGACGTACAGTTACAAGCGGTCTCCTTAATACGCGACATCTAATTTTCATAACCCCTGCATAAGCATAAAATATGAGATACGTTCGATAATTTTCCAAAATTCACTTCCACGGCGAACATTTCTAAAATTCGACAGCCCCCAAAACTGTTCGCACGCAAGCATTGGAAAGTCCATCCTATCGACCGACGCTCAAGTCCATGTGTGCCATTCATCGCACATCCGATTTTCCGGACCAGCTTCTGCTTTCCGCACTAATGACGTGGCCTGCCGCGCGAATCCGAGACTCATTTGCAAATTTACAAGGATAATTTAGACCCTGATTTGCTATTAATAATCGAGCAGTAAATGTTGCGTGGAAGAGAGAGAAGAAGACCAGTGAGACTCTAGGCTTATTGATACGCCTGCAGGCTCAGCATTTGTGCATAAACCCAATGAAGGGAATTAGATTGTCGTTATCGATTGAAAGAATACAGATTGCTCAGTTGTGGATATTATTGGCTATTCAAATCCTCTCGGTTTGTTTCGATATGCATAGTGTAAATAATGTAAAACCACGCAATAGGAATTCTTCCTCGAACCACGTACAGTGTACGTAAAGTTCTGTTTGTTTTAGTGAAGAGTTTCTGATTGCTGACTTTATTTCCTAAAGAGTCTTGAATTATTCAACGGTGTGAACAGTTCAATTTCAGAACTGCTGAAGCTCATCGGAGTGAAATCTAGAAACGGGGGTGAGCTATTTCTTGTCATTACTTTCAGTCTCCTGAACCCGATTTCTAGCCAACGCGACTGAAAGTTGTAATCATCTTAACGAGAAAAATTTAGTTTTTCAGACATGCTTTCTAGAGCTTACAAAGCAGGCGATATTAAATGAATATACAGTACATAATTGATGGTGCGATGACTCAGCACGTTTGTTGGAGTACCTGGAAAAACGTCGTCCTTCGAACGCGCCACGTGTCTCGAGAGGAACTCGCTGGAACCTCATTGACCTAGAGACTTAATTTAGAGCAAAGAACCTATTTTGATTTGGCGCCTAATGACCGGAATTGAATCAGTCCCCAGCAGGTCTGTAAAAACGTCCTGGGGGAGACGTATAAATTGTTAACTGTGTGTTTTATTTAACTTATTTAAACTTTATTTAACTAATTTGGACTATTTGATAAATGGGAAGAAATTAACAAAGGCACCCGTTGCTCTATTCATTATAGCGTGTTCTTTGTAAATATTTCTACGTAGAGCATGATGCATCGTCTTACAGATCCCAATTATAAGTTTCATCGAGACTTCCACATTTTAATTTTGATGCTATAATCTTATTAATTGAAAAACCGATCGTTAATTGCTTTGTATATAACTGATTTCGGAATAAACGGTTTTCCTTTTTTTATCTTTCTTTCTAGTATAAAGTTTTTACTGTATAATTGTGTTATTGAAGCATGTGACTATGCATAATCCATTTTCACTTCTACGGGGTGCACAAAAGAACGGCAAAAATTTGCGGAGGGTTGATATACTTCCAGCAATGAAATCTGAATAAATTTCTAAACAATTCCTACCGTTAGCTCTGTCAGATTCAATCAATATTATTTCCTTGGTGAGTTATTACTTTATCTTTTTTTAAATTCAGCTGGGGCCACGTATTTTAAGTAGCTTTCGGCCTCTAATGCAATGCAGTAATATAAAAAACTTACTAAAGCTCGAATGTTTTGGTGGAAACAAACACAGCAAAGAATTCTATGCATTTATTATGCAGAGAAATATGAGCATTTTTACTGGCCCTTAGCCATGAATGTCTGTTAGAGTTATTGTTGAAAGAGGCCAAGTATTCAGAAAGTTTTTGTATTATTAATAAATTTGTCGTGAATGAAGATCAACCTTAAAAGTGTTTTTCGGAAACAATATTAAACAAATTCATCATAAGGAATGACTCATTATTTCTTCATCTCATCACCCTAGAAATCGAGGCTATCGTTAGGCAGTGTACCCTGGCATTCACCTCTAAACTGCCCCTAGGATATTTGCTCTAAAGTCGTGCTAAGACTTCTGCAAGGAAGGATGCTACTTAATACGTTCGTTTCTTTTTAATTTTGACACCGTTGGTTGGCCCTACGTGCCAACACGAACTCTTACTCCTGTATTATTTATTTAAAAGTTCAGTATACACGCTGCATCGAACAGACAATCGTGAGTCGATGACCTCCGTGTACGAAAGCCATAACAGCTCGAATATCTGTGAGACAAATTACGAAAAACAATGCATATTGTAATTACAATAACCCACCAGAATTGTTATGCACAGATGCCGTGCAGAATATTCTTTCAAATAAATAAAGCGCATTGCAGTGATTAGACAGCAGTCTTAGTATATGGAATAACGAATCGTCTCAGTACTGTTTGCTTTAAATATATCTTGCAGACATTAAAGGCGAATTGAGGTGCGGTCCCATATTTCTACCCCTAATTTGGTAGGAAGGCACGTGGCAAGAAAATGCTTACGCAACGTCAAAACATTTTCAAATCGCCATCGAGCATAAGCCAAGTGTCAATTTAGGGCCGAGCAGGTAAAAAGAACTCGTATAAAGCGATGGATTCATGGTTGTTTAGGCTCGACGCAGTCTCTTTACGAGCTGTTAACGATTTGAAGGCGTTTACGGCCGAGCGCCGTCCAAAACACGACAGCATTAGCGTCGCTTTCTGAAGGAGGCGTCGCCGCGACGTGATGTCGCCCACGCCGACCAGCGAGCCTATTTGGTCGAGTCCCACATCCGGATGCTGAGTTGAATGCATTTGTTACTGTCACGCACGCATCCCAGTGCTGCACTTACATGCTCGCCTCCCAACAATCCAAATGTTCTCATTAAATACTTAGTGGTTCCTAGTAGTGTTCTGTACTACTCGAAACTTTGGAACTTTGAAACTTTGTACTCGAAACTTTGAAAGAGAAAAAATACCCAACGAGGGTGGTACGTTTATTCAAAAGCAATTGTAATTTAATCGAGTCAAGTACGGAAATGCTGTACTGGGAGGTGGATAAAGAGTTGAATCAATTCCATTCAATCCTTAGTTCATAGGCTGTTTATTTTGAACAGTAAACGATGAGGTTGGATGCTCTTTTGAACACCATTAACTGTTACTCAATTTGTAAAACAGTTGACAGACTTTTTTCGTGAAGCATTTGACAAGATCTTAACTTAACACGCTGGCTGCGATGATATTATTTTCCCAGGGGCAAAACGACCCACCGGTGGCTCGTCTCGCAGTCAATGTGTTAAGCCAGCTGCAATTACTTGCAGCAAACTTTATGCTATAAGCACTTATGGAACTGCAGAACTGCAGGTGGCAAGTACCACACACCTCAGAGCCTAACGCAACTCTATCCCGGACCTTGACCTCATCAGCCCTCATCAGACCTCATCAGCCTCCATCGCTGTACATGGCACGGCTTCTACTGTTGACATAAGAAGGTAACTGACACGTGGTGGCCGCGGGGGGTTCCGCTCAACGGCGGTTACACAGGAACCTCGAGCTATAACGTACTTATTTTAGGCAACATTCCACTTGTGATTAAAACTTTCAACTCCATGTATTCGAAATGCGTAATCTGGGCGTAAAACTACGTGTTTCGAATCGCTGATGCTAAAAATATGAACATAAATCAATGGTGCCTGAAATAAATAAGTCATATCTCAAGGATCGTAAGTACTTAATCGACTGCACATCTTTATTAGAAGTTAGAGCAGTTTCGTGGTAGGCTTTAGGGCAGCTCCTGCAGCAATTTTGTTTTTTTAACGCATTCTGGCAATTTTACGCTGATTGTCTCTAGACATATATGAGGAACTGTCTGATGTCTGCTTGCAGATTCCGGCGGTAATGCTCTAAAGCGGACATGACGACCTAGCCACTGCGCTGGTGGCAAATGAACTCTGCAAAGTGACCTGCACCAATTTTTAATCAGCATTAGAGCAGGGAATCATGTAACCTGCTTCTCGTGGGGACTCAAATCTTCTACATCAAACCTTCAGTCGGGCTCCACTATTTCAGTAATATTGATTGCTTGCTCATTTGAAGAATATGTTCACTGAAACTGAAAGCTAAAGCTTGAGAAGATATCTTTGGTGGAAGTCGGAAGGTTTACTTTCAATTTTTCACACTGCCATGCCCCAAGAGTGAGCAGCTTCTCAGAGAGGAATCTGAACACCAGAGTTGTGCGATGCAATCAGAAAAATCCTGACGCCCCTACAAATTTTGCTTGTCCCTGGACTGTGATGCGCGTGGCTTCCTTCAATTAAACTTCAATTAAACTTTCCGAAGGAGTTGCATTGTAATTCGTTCCGTGTGAATACGGTCGGTCGAGGAAATTCAGCGGCTGTCTTTCTGGAAGAGGTACTCTCTCGCTTATGGATATCTTGATCTACGATAAAACTGTCATGTTTACCTCACCGTAAAAACACGACATTTCTACCAGTCAGTCAAGCAGGTCCGACTAGGTCACTAGAGGCAAGCAATAATGTTACAATCTTCAGTAAGCGGCGATGAGAAGCTCAGAGCTTTTTTGGTGATGAATTTTGCATCTTTCCGAATATATTTCAAGTCACGTAACGTATTTTCTAGCATTGCAGTCTATATTTCCGGGTTATGTCCAGGTTGTTAGTAGTTATTTCAGGCTATTTAAGGTTATTCCAGGTTGTTTTCGGTGAAATTTCATACTTCTTTGACTATGTTTTGAGAGTGTTTTTGTTTCTTTAATAATCCAGTCTGGTCAATTTCTTTCTCACTCTAGTCTTTGTTTTTATTGGGGGTAATTTCTTTATTCTCCTATTTAATTCTTGCCGTGTGCCTATAACACTTTGCTATGAAATTCTGCTAAGCGTTTCAATGAAAGAACTAACCCCACATTGCAGACTAACCTTCGGTTTCAATTACTTTACGATACATATGTATGAAATCATGCTTATTTTTGCCAGACGCTGGATGTATTCATAAAACACTGAATATCACAAACATAATAGCGAAGAAGAATTTAATTAGCAGATAACAAAAATGGAAAGCGGAATGTCAACGCTGTTTAATTCATCGGCCGACTCGTTGGTGAGCGTTAAAGGAAAACTTAACTCAATCGCCCCCATGCGTTTGAGTTTGAAATCTTCTTTAGAAGGGCTATTGTTCCAGTAAATATACCACAACATTCAGAAATGAAGTAGATTTCATTTCTGACGATTATTGTATGTAATGAAGTAGATTTCATTTCTGACGATTACTGTATGTAATGAAGTAGATCTTATTTCTGACGATTACTGTATGTAATGAAGTAGATTTCATTTTTGACGATAACTGTATGTAATTCATTAGATCTTATTTCTGACGATTACTTTCAACTTCACTGTTCAATTAAGCGTAAATTATTGACACCAGTGGTTGGCTGCATTGCTTCCTTCACGAGGGAGACAGATATGGGAGGATTGCACCTATTTAGAAGAAGGTAAAGTCAGGAAAATGAGACTCAATCCGACTAGACTGAGATTATGGATTATGGATTATTATCCGACTTGAAATTAGTATAAGTCAGTATTTTGAGCTTGAAAAATTTTGGGCGTTACCCTCCCTTTACGACCGAAGAAAAGACAATATCACGAGGCAATGCAACCGTGTAATGCCATTTGAAAAGCAATTCAGTGAAACTGAGAGATCCCCAACACTTACGGCAACTCTACATTCCCTCTTTTCAAAAAATGGTTCAGTCCCACGATACACTTTCTCGGTCCACACTCGCCAATTTTAGACTTTAAAAAATCAATTCCAACGAAGAAATTCAATAAAATTGTGAAAATTGTATCGGAATACCGAATCAAGGGTCGTAAAGTTGTTGCTCGACCATTTTCATTTGTTTACCGTTGGAAAGACACAGCCTTGAATCATGGAGCTCTGGGTCGGGAGGCCTGACATGTTTGTACCCTTAATTGCCTGTGTTTGTAAGAGTGCTGACATCCATGAAGCTGTGCGATGCCCACGGTGTTGTCTCCTTGGCCAGCTGTAGGAGGGATACTTGGAGTGAAGATTTAAACGAGTCTTTTGTTTTGCATTAAAGTCAAGGTTATTGTCGCACAAACGCGCACGGGTATGTTTATAATCTTCCCGAACAATTCAGTTTGGGAGAATTGGAGCAGTGTTTGTTGAGAATAAGAAATCCGTAGAAATATCGCATACTTTCTAGCTATTTTGGATTTGAGTCGCTCACTACATGTTGTACAATCTTCAACAGAGATGGACGGAGGTGAGTCAAGTAGCATATCAGTGTGTTGTTGTTCCATGACTTGCATCTTAATGGCTTTTGTTTGGTTCATTTTCCATTATCTAATCGTAGTCATACTGCAATTGATTTTGTTTCGTAACAGTTTTCGCACTCGTGTGGAGTGAAAAAGCGAGTTAATTTTCAATGATTTCATATTTTCTTACGCTGCGGCCATCAGCCAAACCGGCATCTCACACCCATACACTAATTTCATTTAACACAAATTAGTGATTTGAGTAAGAGAATCTATTGCTCTTTTAGGTATGCTGCATGTTCTAATTGTGAAACAGACAGTTTCTGTTCCCTAACAAGCCTCACAGCCTTTCAATCCTATTGATTTAATTTTGCACTTGCAATTTGCTATTTTATGGTGTCAAAAATCAGTGTTAGCACAAAAATCAGTGTTAGCAATTCGTTAAATCAAACAACATCTACGTATTTTTTCGTTAGATTACGATAGGTAATACTATATTTATACATACACTGTTCTCAGTACCTACTCTATAATGAATCATTTAGTGTGAGGTAACTCTTAATTACCCTACCTCGTACTTTAGATCTATTTTGAAAGGGTGAGTAAAATGTTTCACGTGCAGCAGTGCAGCTCATCATCACAGCAGAATCGCAGCCCTCATTTGCACAGTTACCATTCCCGCTGCCCGCCTTTACTCGATTCCCGCCTGGAATGGGAGTCTAATTGTTAGAGCTGTATCTCTAGGGCATTTTTGGGCAGCAAAGTGAGCCTCGCTTGCCTATAAATTACCCTGAAATGTTAAGCAGCGCGAGGTTGTTGGAATTCTTGGCTCGAGCTTTGAACGACAAACAGCTAGCGAATTTTCCTGAGAATTTAATACTGAAAAAAGTTCAACTTATTCTTAATTAAATAATTCATCCTCTTTTTGGCGGAGAAATGATAGATGTATTTTTCACTTCAGAAATTTTTGTAAGATTTTTTCTGTAACTTTGATGCAACAATTGAAGACTTTTTTCAAGAAATCAAAAGACATTCATGAAATGCCCTTCGTTCTTACTGTTTCTAAAGAAGATATATGTGGCGTCCTATTCTTACTAACAATTTAAAATAATCCAGCTAATTTATTCCCACGAGTGTTTTATCACTTAAAAATTATTTACTGGAGCGTTAGATCACTTAAAAATTATTCCCACGAGCGTAAGATCACTTAAAAATTATTCCCACGAGCATGACATCAATTAAAAATTATTCACTGGAGCTTTAGATCACTTAAAAATTATTCCCACGAGCGTTAGATCACTTAAAAATTATTCCCACGAGCGTTACATTGCATTTATAGATTTTTTTACTCTATTTCAATGGATATCTTAAAATGTAGCTATTAGTGAGCCCCTATAAGTTCTATAACTTCTTGAGCATCTTATAGAAACCATATTCTAAAGCATACATAAGGTTCACATACATATATGCCTTAGAACCAAAAGTACTTATCCAGAACGTACGTACAAGACTAATGAAGTATTGAATCTATTGAAAAGTTGGAGATATGATTAAACTTGAAAATTTCATATTGCCTATTCCATGGAAAGTTGTACATTTCATAGCATTCTCGAAATAAATGTAATCACGTACAATGTCAGTGGGATTTGAATCTTTCAAAATGATATGAGACTATAATTGAACAATTACCTTTATTTGTACCTAAATAAGAAATAGGATTCAAGATACGTTGAATTCTTCGCGAGTTCTTTTTCACGAATAGCAACAAGCAATAAGTTCCAAGCCTTCTGTACCGTTGTAATGTAAACTAAATTGCAATCTGGTGTTGGAGTGGTAAAGGAGTACAAGTATTCTTCAATTTCTAGTCAAGTATTCAGATGCTCATTGCTTCATATCTTTATCCCTTTCATAAGTCAAAGTTTTTCATGAAGTTGCTACTAATCAGAAAGCCTAGCGATATCATTATTTTAACAACAATAGTGGATTATCAGAGCTGGGCAGCGCTACTTTGAAATGTAGCGGCCGCTACATTTCAAAGTAGCGCTGCCCACCTCTGTGGATTATGGTCTACTGAGAAAAAATAATCATTTTATTGGTAAGTGAATTGCAATGAATGATACAGCCACAGACTTACGCTCCCGTTCAATTTGCATTTCATTCATTGAACAGGATTGTCTCCCCCGTAAAAACCACAAAAGGAACTATAATTTCCCCCACAGTTTTGCTTCACAGTTCAGCTCGCACGAGAGTACAGCTACCTTCCGACAAAGAGAGAGTTTCTCGCAAGATATTATAATTATAAAAGTGCCACAGAATACTTGCCATCTTAGGCACGTGGTGTGAAATCGTTCAATAGCCAAACCGCTTGCACTGCCAGATCGGACACTATAACAGCACGGAAGATTGACTGTTTCACCAAGTCGAGTTTTAATCGAGCTGAGCATAGAGGGCCACAGCAACCAGCGTCTGGCAGACGCTGTTCAACACGACCACTTGTTTATGATAGGCTGATATTTCAGCGCTCATTAGAGCCATTTGGAGACCTCTGCAGCGATATTAGAGAGCGAGACTGCGAGTACACTGACCCTCTGAGCTTGAGTTGCACCTTCTCGATATTTCTGAAGTTTTATAATAATCGCTTCTTGCTGAAACAATTGGTGAAATATGATTAAGTATTTTATGAGTTAATTACGAACATTGTAGGACGCACAAGCACGTGATTTATTCATTTCCAAAAGGACTCTGACATATTGAAAAGAGGAAATCTGTACCGCAAAACCATAAAATATTTTTTTAAATAGATATATTGAGAGAGTACGTAGGCAAGTAAAAGCTTTTGCATACTTCTCTGTGCTCTGAAAGCTGAAAATAGATTTCTGTGATCTTGTTTCTGGTGCAAAAATTCGGTTCATTTTTGGAAAATATGTTACATGTCATTTAGAAAAATGAAGCAGAAATCGGGAGTTAAGTAAGCTTTACGAACAAGAAATTAGTCACTTCTTGTTTTTCGAGATTCACTTATTCACAACGTTCATCAATCGGTTTCCAAAGCTGTTACTGAAGTTTAGGTTACAAGAAAGTACTGAACAGACACCAGTCTTCATTCAGAGCTGTCAAGGCATAGACTTGTTTTTTAATTGCTCCGCAACGATGGGACAAAAGCCAAACGTCTCAGAATGGCCAAAAAGTGCTATTGCATTGAGCCGGTCTAAGGAACACCCACTAAAAGAAGTAGCGGAATTCGCTCGGGCTTCGTGCCCCACTATTATGCAGGTTTACCAACAACGGAAACAATCCGGTGTATATGGCAGTTCAAGGCAAAATTGTAGCTGGAAGAAAATCATAACCAATGGGGACCGCCACCCTGTGTCCTCAATTGTTTATCGGAATCTGTTTACTTCATGGTGGAAATTTTACGAAATGTCAACGATGGCCCTTCTCCTGCTGTTCCTGAAAGAACTCTTCGTAGAGAACCCCATGCGATGAATACATGGAACAGAGTGGTTCGTATATGGCCGATTTTAACTCGTATATTCTTCAAACTGAACCAGCATACTTACATGGTGCTGCTGGATGACCAATTTTGTTATTTGCACTATCTCAGAATGAAGAAAGGCATGTTGCTTTGCCTGTCTTCCAGATGACAACTGTTGGGTGCATGGGCCAGAACTGTCATTGATTGGCATGACAGTCACTCAGAATGCGTAAGACGTTTAGATTGTTCTAATTTTTGAGATATAGACCAGATAGAAAATTCATAGAACGACATGTTAGTGATCAAGAAAATCGTCCACGTGCTTTGGCCGCACAACGAGATCAGCTGATGCAAGACTAGGTTAAAATGAACCAAGTTTACATCAAAACACATGTACAGTCAATGCCACGCAGAATTGAAGCCGATATTCATGCTCGTAGAGGTCTTTTAGTGCATTTGTAACATATGATTAATTTTTTGTCCATGAAGCTTAATTTTCTTTTTAGTAAGTACTCGACCACCCGCAACCGCTAGGCTACCTCAGCTTTAGATAGGCCTTCGGGACTTCTATCTTGCGTGCCCACTTTGCTTCCTTCCGTTTTCATTCCTTCTTTGCTATTTCTTATTTGTCTTTTCTTCCTCTTCCTTCTTAACTTGCTGTTTCTATGCGCAGGGGATCTTGTGTGGGAACACACCCTGTGCATAGATTCCCCGTTCTCCTAAGTCCATACTAAATGGTCCCTACTCTTTCGATGCGGTATAGCCCTCGAGGCCGGTGCATTGAGTCTAACCCCAATAATAATAATAATAATCGACCACCCGTAACCCGTTGGTCACTATTTTATATTTCTGATTGAACCTCTAATGATTCTTTTTTACTATAAGATGGGCCCCGCCAAAAATGGTGGGACAAATGATGTTAAATTCTCAAGATTCTTTTTTTATTAACGGTAACTCTGACATGAAATAATGTTATTTTCAGTATCACGGATACGGACTGCTTTGTCTGACAGTCTCTGTTACTTTAAAAATACGGACCCGGTAATTTATTCCCACTAAATCCTTAACAGAATAACAAGTAAGCAAGATGATTAGAGTTTTAGTTTTAGGCAGATAGAAAAATTTTCAATGAATAATAGAAGGGTAGCCAAAGCTGCATTTTTGCATTGTTATTTACAAAAACAAATTTTTCTTTGATAAAGAAAATGACAGGAGCTGAAAAGACTAACTCTGTTATTCTTTGATGGAGGAAAATGACTCCGGCCAGCGTATTCTTGACAGCAAGAGCAATGCGATATAAGAGGCATTGGTATGAGTCAAGATCGAACGATGGTACAATGCATATCTTTTGAGTGTTCTATCTTTAACACATTTATAAAACTTCTTCGGGTTTGTTTTGGCAGTTGTAATGTTTTGCTCCGGCTTATAGTTCTTATTGTTCGTTTTACGGTTCTGCAGGCGCAAATGTGTTCCTGACGATGGGTTTCAGTTTAGTATATTTTGAGTTTTCTGTTTGTAACTGTCACCTGGCATTTATAAAGTACTAGACCAGCTGTGACCCGTTGGGTCAAATGAAATTTATCAAAATCAAACCGGATTCAGAAATATATCCTACGCAGCTAAGTCGGTATCCACAATACAGAATTAAACGAAAAATATAAATTTCGAATATCTCAGAGCCGACAGACAAACGTGTGCACGGTTTCAAGCAAGCAAACAAGCAAGACGATCAGAGTTTAGTATTATACTAGATAGATTTAATTTCGTGTAAAATGACACAGTGTGACTACTGTTGAACTTAAATCTCTGTCTCAGAATATAGTGCTCAGAGGCTGGTACAGTATTTTCCAATGTAATATACGATTCTTAAGCATTTTGTTTCTTAATAGCTTGGTGTGATTAAACCTGCTGAGTTATGTTTTCATAAGTTCAATGTTCGTCTGTGTAATCTGAGACTGCCTTTCGTTCATCAGAGCATCACAAGAATTGTCGTGGACTTGAAGTGTTTAGTCAGTCATGTAGTCTCTCATTTTGTCGGTATCTTCTAGTTTCCTTGCTTGAAGATGAAAAGTTGTGATGTCAGTCTAAAATTTTATTTTGCGCAGCCGGTAATTTATGACAGGATATCGCATAGAATTATTATTTAACCAGTAATGAATTCATTTGGAAGTCCTCGGCTTTGTCCAGAAGTCCAGTTTATTTAAGAAAGACTGAAGTCATCCACAATTACTGCTTCATGAAGAGTTCCAAAATTACATCTAATATAATAATACTCGTTGTGTATTTAGTAATGTATTCAAATATATGTTTAGTGTCCGTTTCTGACGGAATAACATAGAGCATAGAGCAAAATTAATTGTTCAGATATTACATAAAAAACAATACTGAAACAATCAACTTTTATTATTCAGTTAGTTGGTATAATGGATACAACTTATTCCCGGTTGAACGTGGATAATAGCATAAATTCGAAAAATTTATGAATTTTTAACTTGAATACAGTATGTTAGTCATGTCCATTTATAACTTTCAATATGTGTTCATCAAAATTAGTTATTTAAATTAATTTTTTCATTAAAACCCTTTATTTTTAGCGGGCGTACATATTAGACCAGTTATTCAATAATTTACGAAGTCCATTATTATTGGACGGTGTAGTCTGCTGGTTTATATAAACTGATACAATCTTAAATTCGTGAGGATTATCCTTTGCTGCGGATGGAATGTAAGGTATAGTACATCCATGCTCGGATCTTTTAGTCGTGATTTTGCTTCTGTTGGGTATGAGGCAACTACATCTAACTACGATAGTTTGTTGGTATACTTAGTAGTACACATGGATGATTTGCAATGAAAATTTTACTAGCAGAAGAATTTTATTGAAGTCTAGCGATATTTCTTTGAGTACTATAATATCTTATGACCCAGCTGATAAGTTGGGCCTGGGTCTGTATTTCCTAAATTTTCGTAAAATACATTGTATGTTGCTAACCAATATAATCACCTGCTTGTTCGATTTGTCTGTGTACTGACCTTAATTTTCATTTCATCAGTTCGAGTTGGGTTTGTCCTTTTGCTTATCTTCAAAATTACTTAAATGGGTATTGCTTAATTTGGGGGCTATGGCGATACATCTGGAATATTTTTGATGGGCTTGCTTCACAACTTAACAGGCAATTGGCCTTGGGAATTTGTGAGGAAAACCAAACTGTTTGTGGAATGTGTGATGACCAGAGGGAATTTATAGGTTGTAATGATGGCTTTGATTAATATCATCTCGCAGTTAAAGTTCATGTTCAAAGCTGGTTCTGCCATGATCTTGACTGGATGTGTTGCTGATCTCCAATTCTTCAATGGCTGAATTGTATGGTTTTGTATCCTGTTGATACTTTGGGATTTGATTGTAAGTATGTGTTTTTCAGTTAGATTATGATTTTATGGGCTCCATGGTGTAGTGGTGAAAGTGATGGCCTCACAGCCGAATGGACGAGGGTTCGAGCCTCGGCTCAGGTGGGTGGGGCTTTTCACGTCACCACGGAGTACTTCCCTTGGAAAAGGAAGTTTAAACCACACATTCCTCACATCCCTCACCACACCAGTAGTTGTAAGGCATTTAAAACCCAACGGTAAAACATGTTGGAATGGTTAAAGGTTCTTATATTAGCATGTAGCTTGATAGGATAATTTTTGTATACCTTAAAGTGAATAAGTCAGTGAGTAATGTACTCATTGTAAATTAATGCTTATTTCAAGTTGGCATCCTGGTCAGAGTGTTGTATTCATTGTACTGCATTCATTTTAGTATCATTGAAAGGTTTTTGAATTACAAAAAATTAATTTCAAAAGTTTAACAAGGAAAAATTGTTAAAAATTAATGTATATAATAATGATTTTCTACCCTTGCACATCCTATCAAATATGCCAGGGTTACATTTACAGTAAGGTTTTATTGGGCTTGGTCTCTAATAATTTGACATCAATGAATGTTGAATCATTGATCATTAGTACTTTTGAAAATGTGGCCCTGAGTTCTGTAGGCTTTGCATCATTTCAGTGTAGTTGTATGTACATGCTTTAAATGTTTTTAATTTTTCACCTATACTTATTCTGGATGTTGAAAGCATTTAAGGTTTAATTTCTTCAACTTGAAGAAAAAAATTTTTTTACAATGAAACATGAAGACTGTATAATGAATGGAATTTACTGTTTACTATGCCCACTTCAAATAAGTATTAACCCTTATTATCCCTAAATGTTTGTATTTCATTTTTAGTGCAAGCTGATCTATTCAGGATGATTAGGCTTGAGAGAAAGAGTGAACATAGATGTTTTGATATTAAGTGCATCACCTGTGAAATGAGAGTGGATGTAGGGTTTTTTAAGGGCTTAGCTGAATAGCTCATATGAGTATGATCAGATAAAAGAAAGAAATAAAAATTGTTTATGCCAAAATCGGTCACATACAAAGCATAATACAGTTGGGTTTCAAACAGTAAGACTACAGCCTTAAAATCAAGTCTTGAAGTTGAATTGAATCTTCTAATTGTGAATCTTAATTCAGAGACAAGTACCAGAATTTGAAATTAAACAAGCCTATTATGTAATTTTTTAGGCATATGTCTCTAAGTTCAAAACAGTCAGTACATATTACAGACATATGTTACTAATAAACCTAGGGTCACAATGTTTTATTTGAATGATCTTATATACTTCATACTCATTGTTAATTTTTCATGCATAAAAATGTAAGGAGCTAATTTATTTTACTTCATTCTTGAATGAACGAGATAAAAACTCCTGAAAAAATACAAAAACTTTAGATGGGATCTTTATACATACAGTACTAAATAAAAGTAATACAGAAAAAGGGCAACATACCTTACAATCACGATTATCACGGAGATCATTGTAGTTTTTCAAGCTCTGCCCACAAACATTGTTTGCACCATTCACAAAGTTTTCATCAGAAGATACACAAAGAGACTGTGTTAACATTTTGTTGATCCATTTCACTGCTATCTGAGCTTCTATTTGACACTTGGAATCTTTTTTAAGGGAATCAAGCTCACGAATTGCAGTTTGAGGGATTAAGAGCATAATTTTTTTATATTTATTGTGGACAGCCCCACTACAAGATAGTGATCTGATCAGGGGAAGTTCATGAACTAGTAAATTAGTATCAACAACAATCCATAAAGTTGNTAATATTCTATATTTGTTGTGAACAGCCTCTCTACAATAGAGGGATCTGTACAGGGAGAGCTCATGAACTAGTAAATTAGTATCAACAATAATCCATACATTTGAATTTTTCCACTGACCACCACAGCATTTCATATTACACCCAGAATCAGCATATATAATTGAGTGGCAATCCACATCTATAGATTCAAATGCTCAAGTTTCTAATGCTGGAGGTAGTGTATGGATTTTTCAAAGGAGTACTAAATGCTAATTCTTCACATTCTTCATCTGATGGATTCAATGTTTCAGTTGAAGATGACACCTGCATATCACTGTCAAGATTGATTTTTTCCTTTGAATAATTTATCTTCTATACAAACTTTTTTCAATCTCTTAAAAGAGCTTGAACTTTCAGGCTGATGAGAACTAATTTCTGACAAGTAGGCCAATCTTCTTTTCAACATATTCATAACATTATTCGGTTGACAGTATTTTTTAGCAATGCTAGTTCTTCTAGCAAGACTAATTATTCTCACAGGGGATGCACCAAAAATTTCTGCCTTCAGGTTACTAAAAGACTTCTTCCTTGTTAATTGTTGGGTAGCATTTGACTTGGCTTTACTTTTTATAACAAGAGGAAAACTTTTTGCACAAGATGATTGAAGTTTTGATAGATTCCTTTGGCTTGAAGATGAAGTTGCACAGCATTGTTCATCACATTGAAATGGATGGAACTGGGAAGATTTTTGAGGCTTAACACAATTATTCACCTTTGAGAGTTGTTCACAAAATTTATGTCTAGGACAATGAGATACACCAGAAGTATTTGAATTCAAAAATGTACTTTTTGAATTCTTTTCAATGCATTTTTCACTACCATTTCTTTTTTGCTCTTTGAATTTTTAGTGTGGTCGAAATTCATATTAATAAGGGAAGTGGATTTTTCACCAATGATTTTACCATTATCTACCTTACTTTTATTCTGGCCTTCAGTCACTAAATTTTGGGAGGGAGTACATTTCTCCATTCTAGTGTTATTTTTTGAAGTACTGGAAGCTGGAGAATTTCTGAAGACTTATGCACAAATGTTCATCTTTTTCTTGAGATGCTTTGAATATTTGTTGCACTTGTGGCAATTTGCTGCATATTGCTGAAATGGAGGCGACTCCCAAAACACTTTCTTGTGGATGCTGTGAGCAAAATAAATTTAGCCTTTATGTGAGCATGAATGCTTGTGGAACCACTGAGGAGACAGGGTTAGCTCTGAACATCCTATGTTGAGGCAAGAGTTTGAGGAGCTTTTGGATAGTGAGATTAAAGACTTTTGAGATAGTGTCTCCGAAGTTTTCAATCTCACCATCCAAAATGATTGGTGCTTCATACACTGCCAATGATGGATACAAGCAATGTCTCATCTGCTCCTCATCCATGGAAGATGATTTATTCAAATTTAAAATAATGACGTTTTAAGATATAGTATTTCATATGTTGCCCAAAATTGATTTAAATTTGTGTATATAATTTTAGTTTTCGGAACCGTTTTGAGTTTGGCTTTATTTTGGTTTTAGTTGTGCTACTTACATGCTCAAAATGTGGTTGATTGCAGTAGGACTTCTTGACTACTTTGAATAAGGAGTCTGAGTTGAGCCGTGGTGGGGAGTGG
The DNA here is from genome assembly GCA_014899125.1 of Orchestia grillus. Taxonomy (NCBI): domain Eukaryota; kingdom Metazoa; phylum Arthropoda; class Malacostraca; order Amphipoda; family Talitridae; genus Orchestia; species Orchestia grillus. Next base: position 28,546 of record VOMN01039852.1, read on the forward strand.
TCGCAC
>VOMN01039853.1:0-43837 GCA_014899125.1 Orchestia grillus
CCTTCCAACGAAGAGCCTGACGAGCCTCAACTCGTCACAATGTGATATTTGTTTATTCAATTTTTTCAGTACCGCATTTCTTCAAAGGTAATTGTTTGTGTCTTAACGTACGTTGTGCTTCCCGTCAAATTACAGCCAGGTGTGGTGCAGAGGGAGAAGATTGATTTGTTTAAAAATTAGATGAATTAGAACGGATCAAGGGAGAAGTCTCTCGGGTTAATGCACAATACGAGTGCAAAAGAGAAGCTGATGTGAAACACCGCATTTGTCAGCTTACAGTTTCTCATACACGTGTACATTTGTCAGCTTACAGTTTCTCATACACGTGTACAGGCAAATCATAAAAATTCGCTGCTCCTTAAACACGCTCACCTCACAATTTGTCCGTTCCCTTGAGAATTACCAACCTCGAAACTCGTCATTTTCTTTGAGAATTTCCAACCTCAAAACTCGTCAGTTCATTTGAGAATTACCAACGTCAAAACTCGTTCCCTCAAAATTAAAATACTCTATGAAACTTTAAATCTAATAGCGCAAAACCTTGAACTAGGCTAGCGATTTGTCTTCCAATGGGATTATGGCCGCAAATACAGGACTCAATGAAAATCACCACACCTATATGAACACACCTCTATAGTAGCGGCTAGGTGTCTGCACGAAAGCAAATTCTACAGTGCTAATGTATGGCCTTCGATGAGTACTGACCTGAACCCTGCAGAAATGTTATTACCGAGGTTTGAAAACCCGAATAAACAGTCGGGTTTCAAAAAAAATTCAGCTAAGAGAACGTGCAGGTATTGAAAAATGGATAAATATCCTAATGCAAGGTCTTCTAAGTCTCATCAATAGCTTTCGAATCCGATTGTTGGAAGTTTCATCAGCGGTGCTGTCGACTTTTAACATCGTGATTGTGTTCAATTTTTACTTCGGCGCGAACAATTTCATTTGTTCGCATTTTCTATATTATCATTCTTACGCTCGTTAAATTCGACAGATCCATCTGAAACTGGAATTTTAGGTTCATTGTAATGCCCCTGATCAGGTTTTTAATGCAGAGCAGGGTGCGACAGGACGAAACAAGTCCTTGTATCGATTCACACGTAGAATTTAAGGGAGGGATAAATGTTTCATAAGCTCTCAATTACTGCACAGCACATTGTGGTATAATAATTATTTAATGTGCCCCATTATGCAGCTGAGTAACAAAGCAGTCTCTGTCTCAGTTCAGAGAGAATACCTTGCTTGAAAATGCTGGCAAAGTTTTCAGGAATGTCACATACCCCCTCAACATATACATGTGTTCGCTGCCCAGTGACGCACACAGGTACAAAGCATACCTGTAGCACACAGTATACACTGGAATACTGAGGAGAACTTTTCCACTTTGTTCCTTGAACGGCGGAAGATGGTACTGGACGTACTCGTCAGACGTTGGCGGTAACCAAATGCTGCTCTGCAAGTCGAACAGACGTACGCTGCCTCCGCCTGCATAGAGAACAAGCACTGCATTAGAGTTCTGGTGTACTTTGACTTGACTTCCGAGTTTAGTATTCTAACATCGGAACTTGGGCGCGAAGAAAATAAAACTCTACGGATATTCCGTGTTTGTTATCCCGTGATATGATTCAATGATTTTCACATGATCATACCCGGTTATAGAACTCAAACGTAATCTCGTTTCTGAATCTGCTAACTGATTGCATTGGCGAACACGCCACAAAGTGTGTGCTCATACAGTAGCAAAGATACGCTGAGTAAAGACCTGATAATATCAATCAAAAAGCATTGGAGAAATCAATGAGATTTATTTGCTTTCTATCATTTTGTTTTCTTCAGTACAATGCAGTGTACTGTAAAGAGCTGTATGAGATCCACGTGACGTAACAATAAGCATACGTTTTGCGAACATAAGTGGATGCTAAATTTTGAGAAGTGTTGATTTTCTATCATTCGAATTTAAATTGTCGTTGTTTTATTCTGCATAATTCGTAACAAGTTCAACTCTTTGTTCTCTTTTTATAGTTATTTTTCAATTAAAATTTTCGATTTCACAATATATTTACATGTGAATTTTCAAATTGCTTTGATTTATTATTTAAATTTCGATAATTCTCACCATTCTAACTGAACAATCGGCCAGCATATTACAAAAACAGTAATAAGCTTCAACTTGATTTACACGTATAACTTTATGGATATAGTCTCATTGTTTGAAGAAACGACCTGTAGCGGGCATTGAATGTGACATTTCGGAATTAACGATCTTTTCTTTCCTTGTTTCTCTTCCTTCCTCAGCGATAGTTCCCGTCAGCAATGGCGGCCATATAAACATAACGTTATTTTTTGTTTATCGTCGTTGATTTCTGAGCGCTAACCTGAAAAGTCATGCTTCAGGTACAGGAACAAATTTTCTCAATTTGTCTTCAAGGGGCACCAGCAGAATAAGGCTGAGCCTTGTCATAGAGCAAAACAAGAGCACTCTTTGTCTAAACATTCTTATCCTTTAGTTTTGATGTTTTATAAAATAAAAATCTGTGTAGCAAAACCGCCGAAGTTTGGGGTCTTTGTGCAAGCGTGAAGCCTTTTGCTTTGTATAGCTCGTCTCACAATTTTACGGTAAATTTCGAAAGCCGCCACGGTCCTTGTCATCGATAAACGAGTTACCGACAGAATCTCACCGTGGTGGTTTCTACAACGGTCCAAGACGTTTTTAGAGACCAAAACAAACTAAAGACAAAACAGAGATCATCCGTAATTACGTGAAAGGAAAGGAATGGTCAAGAAAGACTGGTACACATGCGAAAAACACTGCAGGCAGCTCTGAGGGCGGCGGAATAAGGAAGCGGAACTTACCTTCCGGACATGCTTTCTTGTTCATAGTCTTCAAATATCATCTCGTAATTCATGGAGTCCTGCGTAATATTATTGCAGAATTTGTAGAATTCGTTTAGATTATCTGATAATTGTTAGAGTGCCAGCTCGTAAAAAATAAGGAATTATTGCAGTCCTCTGACATCGCGACATTCAATAGTCTTTTTGTTAGCCGGCATAAATCCTCCTGACAGCTCAGCAACGGCACACCATGCACGATGTGTGCAGAAATTGTGAACGAGAACCATTGCGTTTGAAAGATTTTCTATAATATCATTAGATAATGTGGAACAAAAACCTTACTCGTTTCATCAGAAACGATAGTGTTTCGAATAATTATTATACATAACCATCTGAGAATCAGATCACACAACTATAACGTGTAAAAAAGCCAGTCTCAAGAAACTTGAATATCAGCTAGTGTCAAGGGGTTCCTATCCTAGAATGTAATTCATGAGACGTCAGCCAATAATGTTCTTTTGCCGCAGAGCATTAGCGCATTAAATGAATGATGAAGAATGAAGTTGCTGCTTGGACGCACGTTCAGTAGCTCGAAATCTACGTGTTGGTGAGGCTACGGGCGGCAACGAGTCGGCCGAGTCTGAGGACACGTCAATTTACAAATTCATTCGAGCTTCCACAAATGCTACGTGTTGGTGAGTGGCTGTGAAGTCTAAAAACGGAATTATTCTTGATAGAGGAAGTAAGAAACAACTTCGCATTTTGATTCAGGAGTATGCTTAACTTTTCAATACAAAAGTGGAATTCTCTCTGAAGGCGGTCGTGTAACTTCCTATTTTGAACCGATCAAAGTGACTAGAATTTAGGGTTTGAACTGGCATCATAAATAATTCCTCTGGAATAAAACGCTCTGCATGCAGACCGCTTGGTTCTTTACCTGCAACAACGATCCCTCTCCTTGTCATGGTCTTCATAATTTGATTTTACCCGTGCATGAAAATATTATGACTGCAATGCTGAAGTCTCTGGACTTGGCAGACAAAGAGGATCTTATAAAGCATTTTTTGTGTCAGTCAGTGACTCGGAACTTCTACGCACGTACAGTTGCTGTAATAATGAATAAAGATTACAACATCATGATAAAATATTTCTTAATCATTTTCCGGCAATGCAATTCAAACACTTAAATGATTATAAGTTCCTTTGTAAAAGAGTTTAAAGACTAGATTGCTCGGTGTGTCATTCTTCTTTAATCGCACTTAAATTACCTCTTTCTATATTTACTAGTAGACCCGCCTCGCTAAAAATAGCGGGAGAAGTGATGTTTATTTCTTAAGACACCCTCTCATTTACGGTAACTCTGAAGTGAAACAATGCCATTTTCAGTATCGCCGATACGGACTGCCTTCTCTGACAGTCTCGCTATTAGTTTAAGAATACGGACCCGGAAATTTTCTCCTATCTAAATCTTTAAGAGCGTGACAGAGAGACGGACGGATCAAGCAAGCAGCACTAGGTTTTTATTATATAATGAGATAACTGTACACGTGAAAAACTTTGTCCTTTAAAAAAGTTCCCTGTAATTTTACAGTAATTATCATATTTCTAAATCAAAAGAAATTCGTGAGAGATAATTTTTTTATGTTTCATTAATATATTGATTTAAAATCGAATTAACAGTAAATATAGCAAAATTTGAGGTCTCATGCCGTGATGTAAAAACGCAGTTTACTTTCTTCTCCCACTGAAAGTTACATTTCGTGAATTATTGAACTTCAAATAATGATGGTCACAGTAAAAAAGACCGGTATTCAGGGCAATGCCTGTGTCATGACACAAAGTCGTTTTTATTCTCACTATACATAGGCTTCATTGTTTTCAGCACGTATTTACGTAAGACGACTCAGAGAATCAGGAGGATCTCAGCTTCATAAAACTTACGCAGCTCGTAAAATTGTCCTCGAAGAAGCGATGCCAAAAGCGACAGCTTCGTTAACTCGGAGTGCATCGGCGGAACAGAAGTTTACGTGACTCCAACTTTAGATCGACATAAAGAAGTCAAAGCTTACGTAGGTGTGAATTCGATTTAAGCTCTTCACAAAATCTGATCATGAGGCACTGGAGCTTGTTTAAGTAAGACTTAAGATTCTCCCACGAAATTGTGCAATGTTTGAGCAAATATTCATTTTGAAATTGGTAGAGTATCTCATACTAGCATTTGATCACGCATTTTAGACAAATCTGCAACATTTCCTTCATAAACACAGCTGAAATAACTTGATATTTGTAACTTTTCAAGCATTTCTAGGTTTCCAAATTCTGCAATAGAAGAAAAAGCTTCATAGCTACAAAAGACTTTTAAGCGGAGATATGTTCTCGTTTCCTTCCCGGCTCTAGCAACAAATAGATTCATCTCAGGGACATTTACTGCTCGTGAGGTGCACAAGGACTATTGGCTTTCCAGCTCTAGGGTTCAAGTCTGCAGAGGCGTGACGTATGCGTACGAGACGAGGCGCAATGGCTGACCCATCTGACATGAGAACGGAAAACCCCAAACTCATTTCTACAAGGCACTCAGAATGTTATGAATGTTAGAATTTTTTCAGAATGTTATGTGTTATACTCTCAAATAGCGTTTCTCAATCTTTTTTCCCTTGCCTAATCCTTGCGTTTGATAATCACAAAATAGGTTAGATATTAAGATGTCTATGTTACATTATTGCAGTAACCAGGAATATATTGTGCGTGTTTTATAATATTACGTGTATGAAATTAGATACAAATTTAAGAGCGCATTATCTCACTAGTTTTTCCGGTACCCTTCGGGACCTTTTGCGGAACCTGAGGATTCCGCGGATCCCCGGTTAATTAAGGAACGCTGCTCTGGAAAGTCAACTTGTACAGATGAGACTGCCTTGTAGAAATACAAGCAAGTAAGTCAAATCTCATGGAATCTGAGTGTGTCGTCCTAGTGAGAAACGTTTGCATTTGATTTGACACGGCTAAGTCTGGCAGATTGGCTGGAGGTAGAAGGCAGATTCAGTGTATGACTTGTAATGCGTGGATGGAGATGAAGTTTTGCAAGGGCTTAGATGAGAAAAGTGAGACAGAGATCGATGGGATGGTTTTTGGATGCTGGCGGTGCTTGAGTGAGGCAAAACGGAAGCTGGAAGAGAAGAATGAAAGATTGCTGGCTGAGATTGTGGTGCTGAAGGATGAATTGAAGAGTTCCAGAAAAATGAAAGGAAGAATAAATGAGAAAGGTGAAAAGTGTGTGGAAGTGAGTGCAAAAAGTGTGCAAGAAAGTGTGAAACTGAAAGAGAGCCGTATGCAGAAACTGTGTAACTGAGTGAGAGAGGTGTGCTAGGGAGTGTGAAACCTGAAATACGGATATGTAGGGATAGCATGGTGAAGAATGTTAGTAGGTATGTAAAGTTGTTTGGTACTGGTGAATGCACAAGTTTGAGAGGAAAAGGAATAAAAGAGGTTTGTGCAGATTCTGAGAAAGTGATTGATTGTATAAATGGAGGCATGGTGATAGTGCAAGGAGGTGGAAATGATTTGAATGAGATTGAAAGAGAGAGTGCTGTGAATGCCATCATGAAAGCGGTCGAATGTACACGGAAGAAGAAGGTGAGTTGCAATTACGAGTCTGCACAGGACGCCTGCTTGTGATGAGAAGTAGGAAAGAGAGAGCAAGAAAGTGAACAGTTCTCTGCATTGAAGGATTTTGAGTATGAAAGTAGAATGTATGTGGAAGCGAGAAGTAGGGTCCAACTTCCTGGATTTGGATACCTTAATCCAAACTGATTGCTTTTTGGAAGATTGAGTCCACCTTTATTAAGAAGATGATGAGATGAAGCTCTCAAAAAGGTATATTGGCTGGATCAGGGCTACCCATAAGCTGATGGATAGCTGGACTGTTTGAGTGACAGAACATCATCAGAATGACCAGAGAATTGATTATCAGAGGAGAGTAAAAGGATATTTTAATGTTTGGATGCATAAATGTGCGTGGATGACAGGTAAGTAAGCTATATGATCTGACTGATGAATGTGAGAAAAGTGGACTAGATTGTGTCGGTGTAGTAGAGAGTCAGATGCGAGATAGGTTAAACTTGGTGTGCAAGGAAAATAAGTATCGAATTATAGGTAAAGGACGGGTCAAGTGGCAGAAAAAGGGTGGGGGAGTTGGATTGAATGCAAAATATGATTTAGAAAGGAAATTGGAAGAAATTGAGATTGGAAATGTCCCTGAGTGTGAAGACATCCTGGTAGTTGAATGTGAAAGTAAGAAAGGGAATAAATGTGTCATCATAATTGAGTACTATATGGCAACTAAGGACCATTGGCAGGGGAAGGAATAATACAAAGAAGTATGCTAGGATGGGAAGAATTGTGCAAACACATAAAAGATACCCAGTAATTGTAATGGGTGATATGAATGGCCATGTTGGTATATTTGGTGAAAATGTCAATGCAAATGGACAGAAATTGAACGAGTTTTGTAAAGAAAAGGCGTTTCAAAATCTGAATGTCACAATTGGGAATGGTGTGTATACACGGGAGAGCAAAGAGTAGAAAAGTGCAATTGAACAGTTATTAGTGAACTCTGAAGCAAGGAAGCATGTGATTGGAATGCAAGCAGAAGAAGATGAATTTGATGTTGAAACTGATCACCGAATGCTTGTACTTGAATAAACTGGAGTGGAAAAGGGCAAACTTAAAAGACAACTGGAGTGAAAGAACACTGGTGTATGAAAATAGCTAATTGAGATGATTTTTCTGATGAATTGAAGAAAGCAGTGCGGAAAAAGAATGGAAATGTGAATGATTTGAACAGTAAAGTAACAAGAACTTTGTATGATGTGGCAGAGTGAACGATTGGGCGAATGAGATGCAAAATAAACACGAAGAGCCATAAATGGTTCACACGAGAGATGAAAGAATAGCGTTTGAAAAGAAAAAAAATGGATAATTAACAACGGAAAAGGCGAAAACTTTTGAAAAGCAGAGGATTACAGAAATTGAGTGGCTGAATGTATAGGATGAATATAGGTGTCAACAAAAGAAAGCGAAGAAATAAATTTATAAGACTAGAGTGAGAGATGAGCATATCCAGATTGAAAAGCTGAAAGAAAAAGGTCCAGATGGAATTAAAGATTGGTATAAACTCGTACAAGGAAATAATAGATGCAATAAAGTAAATGTGCACGAACTTGAAGTTAATGGTCGTACAGTGAGTGAACTGTTGCAAATGGTAAAAGTAGTTGAATAATTTTGGGAAGACATAGGTGGACTGAATGAACAAGGAATTGTTGTGAATGATGAGACCTTTAGATTGGTGAGTATGATTTGTAAATATAAGGTAAAATTTGTAAAATCATGGCAGGAATAACAGGTGATGCTTGATATTGTGAATGGCTACAGTAGAGATTTCAATGTAAAATTCAGTGGGGACATTCGTAAAGTTATGGTTGTGAATGGAGATGAATCGGATAAGGAGAGTCAGTGGAATGTAGTAGATGTAATCATAGAAAGAATAAAAGAATACAAGTACCAAAAAATGTATGCTAAGTGGAGATGGAAGCTTAAGAGCGCAAAGTGAGAAAGTGGCAAAAGCTATGCAGTGGTTTGGATGCTTGAGTAGTGTAGCTAGGTATCGAGCAAAACAAGGACGAAGGTGTTAGAGGAATGTGAAAGTAAGTTTCAGTACCTAATGTAATGTATGGTATGAATGTTACAGCATGGAATGGAAGTGACTTTGAGAAGTTGGATGGGATTAGAATTAGGGGTTTCGCTTGGCATTGGGTGCTCCAAAATAGACAGCTATGGAGGCAATTAGAGGAGACCTTGTATGAAGTCTGTTTCCTGCGCGAGTGATAAAAGCTGTACTGAATTACAAGGTAAGAATTGAACGTATATAGGGTGTTAGGTGGCTTAGGCGTATTCTTGAATTGAATTTAAGTGTAATTGCATGGGGAAAGGTGTGTCAATGGCATGCTAGCAAATTAAATATCCCGAAAATTGTGCGTGTTAGATATGAAAGATCTGTTGATGACTGGTTTTTGAGAAATCAAGGAGGAGGTAGAATAGAATGGGACAGCAAAAATGAAAAAAAATGGAAAAGAGAAGAAGAGTGTATGGACTTGACAAGCAGAAAAAAAGTATGAATGGGAAATCATTTTTAGCCTGGTATGCTTATAAGAAGGAGCCAAGGACTGAGATATTCTATGATGGAAGTTATGGGAGTCAACTGTTGTTGGGAGTCCTGTGTAAAACTTTGAGAGTGAACAGGCGCAGATCGAGATGAAATGAAGGGTAGACTAGGATGTGTGTGCAGTGCAACAGTGGAGTGGAAGAAACAATTGGGCATTTTGTTTTGAGTGTAGTTGGTATAAATGTGAGAGAGAAGCTTTAATGAATGTAGTTAACAAACAGTATTGAGTATATCAAGGGTACGTCAGAAGTGCTGAAGATGATTTGGGTATAAGGTATCTTGCAGAACTGGATGAAGAGTGTAATTTAATGGTTGTTGACGCAGTGAATAAGTTCTTAACGTGAGCATGGAATGAAAGGCGAGGGTAAGTAGTGTTTGGTAGGCTTTCGTAGGTTGTGTCGACCTCCCAAGCATGAGGGTGTCTTTCTTGTCGACGAACTGGATTACCCGACGACACCTTCTCTTGGTTGGAATATGACGCGGAGTACCTAATACTCTGAGAGCTCTATTGACGAGGCTGGTTCACAGCCAAAGGCGCAAGAGGACCCCTTTGTGTGTACAGCGTGTAATTTTTTTTAGAGGGAAGTTTTCGGTCAAATAAAGTTTCCAGCTGATGTTGGCCCTCGAATCTAGTTCAAGTTCAAGTTCTGATAAAAGTTAATGAATGCACTTTGTGCTGTCACGAATTACGACCTTCGCTACTTCACACTTAGGTGAGGTTTTGGCTTGAAAAAAGCTTGTATAGATGCCCATGCAGGGCCTTTGCTCGTCGACTAGGCTGAACGACCTGAAATGTTGGGGGAGAATTGCAGGAAAACTTGGTGAGTTTTTTAACAGTAAAATGTTAGGATAGTGAATCACAGACTGATTTCGATGCGATCGAAATAGTTTAACGTGTTGTTTTTGTCGAATAAAAAGTTTTAATTAGGCTTCCCTTTTATTTTCGAAGTTTTAATATATATCATGAAAATCCGTAACTTAACAATGAAGACGTAGGTCGGCGTCTCTTGTTAACGAAAACTACAATTTTTTAATCAACAGGATGACGTTGTGAAAGGTGAACTTTCAATAAATGAGAACTAAGTGAACAGATATGTTCTGAATATACATAAAAATGAGCAAGTGTCAAAGGAAATAGAATTTATAATAAAAAAGTGAAACGTATTTCAAAAGAAACTAAAGTTTCCAGTTAAATGGCAGAGGACAAGCTGAAAAATAAGACAAGGCTGCTTAGAAGGAGGTAAAGCATGGCGGATTGATCGGAATTTAAACAAACCGGTGTTCTGAAACGTATTCCTAACAAAGTGCAAATAAACATGGAGATAATAATGTCTGTAACATGTAATAGGTTATAAGATAATTATTTCAGTCACCTGATATTGTAAAGGGCAGAGGACGTAGTCCACTGACGTCAAATGCTCAAACATTTCTCTGATAACCATTTCTAAACATCGAAGGTAATGAAGAACAAACGCATCTGGATTTTTCTTTAGGTAATCATTTCAAGCAATTGTAGACACAACGAGCTCACTGAAGCTAACATATTGACGTTAATAATTGATCAGCCACCGCAAAGCAAGCAATGGAGGGCGACAGTGTTGAATACAAGGTAGCGTAGGCAGGTAAATATTTTTGTGAGCTCGTATACAGCTTTTACCTGACAGACAATATGTACTTGTACTCTCTGACGTTAGCTGTTATTTTCTCAGCGTCAGAATGAAATGAATATTTTTTCAAATATTTTAGTAAGCATCCTTTAGGCGTAACGAATTGGTCACAGCGACCTTGGTTTGCTTCTTTGATGAAAAAACTGCCAAGAAGGATCTGGTTACGAGCGTGGACTGAATATAGTTAATCAATACGAACAGCATTAATGCATTATTCTTCACTGAAGGCTTGAGTGATATAGATTTATGCAAACTGTGGAGCTGGACATTTTATCTGGTGAGCGATTACATTTTTTTGCTTGCACAGGGACACCAACTTTATTCTTATTTTCCAGTGACAGAAAGACACGCACGATTTGATGGATGATGCTCCAGAAAGACTGGGCTTCCCGTATGAAACAATTTTATTTTTTCGCCGTCGACCTAAAGGATGCAAGCTTAGACCCTATGCATCCTGCAGTCCCCAGAGTGAATGGACTAATAAATGTTTTGACAATGATGAATTTAATTAATAATTTTATTTTACGCTACTTGAACGTTGATCATACTTCTACATGGAATATACTTAATATTGCAACTTTAAAATCTAAAGCGTAGGAAAAAAGACAGCTATTCTTACCCTCGCACGAGCACGTGGGGCTGCTATGCTCATTCACGCCTAGTTTTTAACCCTCGAGGAGGGTTAAAAGCAGGGGGGAAACAGTGAAGGGAAACAAGAATTTAAATGGAAATTTTTATTTCGTTTATTAGCATTTATAGAAGACACATACCTATGAAAGCTACACAAAGTATATAATTAGCACTAACAAACCTAACTGAGGAAGAAAAATATTGGATCAAAGAATTTATTTTTAATTTGAGAAACTATATAGCAAAAAGTATTTGGACACCCTAAAGAAATCCATTTAATATTTAGCTGCACCGCTTCCATTTGCAAGTACAGCTCTCAGTCGTTTTCTCTAAGGCAAGACTAAAATAGAACCTTAGCCATTTAACTTCAGCAAACCTCTCCAATTGATGGAGGTTTGACGGTTTTCTTGCCGGGGTGCGTGTATGTGTGTTGAGTTTTCACATTAAATTTTCTATCGGATTTGAATCTATAAATTGAGTCAGCCATGTCAGTACCCTGATACAGTTGCTTAGAATCTTGACGGTACGCTGAGGATCGTTGTTCTATTGAAACAGCCGTTCAGCTTTAGTTTCTTAGTAGATTTTTTTTTACAAATGATCTCCTAAAATCTGACGATATTTAAGTGTATCCACAGTTCTTTCAATTATTTCCAGTCGTCCTGTACCATCAAATCCAAAGCAGCCCCGTGCCATCATGCTCCTTCAACCATGCTCCACAGTTGCAAAAATTGTGTTCTTTCACTAACGGGTCTTCCGAGGAGATCGTGATTTGAGACCACGCCGTCAACCCTTTAACGTATTACCCCGAGAAGGCCGGGGTTGTATTCACACGGTCGGTGTTACCGACAGTGACCGTGTGAATGCAACGTCCACGGGATATTTCGGGATAATACGTTAAGGAGTTAATATCTGTTCTCTTAGAGACTTGTGTTCCCGTAGCCCCAAGATCTTTTTGAAGTTTATCTCTCGTCACAAACAGATTAGTTTTTACCTCGAGTAACATAGTCCGTGAATTCCTTATTGAAATCTTTCGAGGTGCACCAGATCTGGAAAAAGTTTCCGTGTGTCCCTCCATTTCTTCACAGTGCAACTTGTATTAATTAAAAAGACATTTGGGCTCCGAGAAATCTTCCGATACCTCATTTTTGTGGTGCGCGCAAAAAAAAATCATTTTATTTCATACCATCTTTGTTTCGGCATCTTGTCGCGCTTTTAGACAGGTTTCCAATGTAAAACTACTTTAAAATCTTTTTATAAACTTACATAATATACCATTTGTGTTTTTCTATAAATTTCTAGCTTTTTTGATTGTCGAAACGTGCATAAATTACACATTTAAAACTTCTTTTAAAAGATCTTCATTTATTTTTTTCACAATGTATTTTATGGATTATTTATTAATTATATTATTTAAAGAAATATTATAGTTTTTCTATGCTGAGTGCTGTGTCAGTGCATGTTTTTAATCATTATGTAAGTTTCACAGTTTAATTTCTTTAGAAACTGCTCTGAAATTAAAATTGTGAACTGTGCAAATAACTGTTTCATCTTACTGTACATAGTTGAAATTTAAATTTATTATTCCAACGCATTGCTGCTGTTGATATGAGTAGCACTTTCCCAACAGATCGAACCACTGAGTCGATTTAAACGTTCTTTCATTGAAATGATCTTCTCGATAACATAAAACCTTTGTCGATTCGATTTACCCGACATGACATACCGTTGTCTAAAGCATGGTGCATACCGTTGCTTAAAGCATGATGCATACCGTTGCTTAAAGCATGATGCATACCGTTGCCTAATGCATGATGCATACCGTTGCTTGAAGCATGATGCACACCGTTGCCTAAAGCATGATGCATACCGTTGCCTAAAGCATGATTCATACTGTTGCCTAAAGCATGGTGAAATTCATGGAGAAAACATACAGACTACGGATGATCACCATTTTTCGTTTCACCGAGTTTCTTTAACCATCAGTTTTTTCCCCTCTTACTTTATTCAAATTCGACTTACGTGAGTTTGTAGCAACGCCAAAAAATTGATTTCATGCAAAAGAAGTAAAAGTCGAGAAGAAAAAATTCTTCTCAAACAAATGTGTTCGTAGTTTTTACTATGGCATAAATGGCGAAATTTAGGATTCACTCACGGACGAAAGAAAGAAAAATCGTTTATTCCGAAATAAGTCACATACAAAGCAAGTAACAATTGGTTTTTGAAATCAATAAGATAACAGCCTTAAAATGAAAACGGGGGAATCTCGGTGAAACTTCTAATTTGGATCAATAAGACTGCAACTTCAAAATTATGTGTGAAAGTCGCAATAAAACTTCGGATCATGGTACCTAAGAATTAGCCCAAAATCGTGATAAACGAATCATGAAACTTAAATTAACAGACTACAATTGATGGAATTATTAAGTTAACGAGTTATTAACGAATCGTGAGACTTAAATTAATCCTTTCACATGTCTACGGTGCTCAGTTGTCCCCACGAACAGCGCTCGATGGGTTAAATTCGCATACTGCGATGCGTACACCTAAAATTACAAGCTAAGGATCTGCAAATTCTATGCCAGTTGGAGGAATTTTTTGGCAGAGCCTTATCGTTAGCTTAAAATTCAATATGATGCAAGAGGAAACCAATGAAAATTTATACATGCCATTTTTAATGGGACTCTTCTAACTTTTCAGACAGATTTCTAAAAATAGGTAGCGTACAACACAGTGCGCAAGATGCTTGAATATTATTTCTCTGAAGATGGGAATCATTGAAAATATTTTAATTATTCCTGACCCAAATCTACTCGGACTTTGTCATACATAGGAACAGTGTCACATGGACAAGATACCAGAGTTATGTAGAACACTATTTAGTTTTTTTTTGTATCACAAGTTAAAATAACTTAAGCCTGCTCCAAAAAAGAAGGGTTTTTATTAGACAGATGTATGCAAAATTACTACCTGACTGGTTACAATTCAAATCAAGAAGACTTCACTTATAATCTACGACCAACTCTTAACGTGAAAGAAAGAAAGGAAATTCATTTGTTCCGAAATCAGTCACATAAAAAGCATGGTACGATCGGGTTTTCAAACAGTAAAACAACAGCCTTAAAATTCAGTGTGTAAGTCGAATTGAGACTTCTAATTGTGAATTTTAATTTGGAGATCAGTACCAGAAGTTTGAAATTAACCAAAATCATCGTGTAATATTTTAGGCATGTCTCCTAAGTTTATAACGTACAGTTTTGAACTTGTACGTCGACGTTGTCAGTTCTTTTTACAATTTGAAATTTTTTACTCCTATCTAACAGTTTTTCTTGAAAGAGTTCGAGTGTGTACCCAGTTTTTGAGCGGTAGGTAATAAGACGTGGGTTCTGTTTTTCTTTTGCAATGTTGATTATACATTCTACCGAAAGGTGATCTGAAAGTGATTACAGAACTTCCTTGCTTGAAATTGGATTAGGATTATTTGTAATTACCAGGTCGAGAAAAGTATCTGAGGCTTAGTAATTCTAGTGGGTTCTTGAATGATTTACGAAAGGAGAAAGACAAGTTTCTGCTCCATGGAGCTCTCAATTTTTCACTTTGATGAGCCTAGACGACTCATCTTTTGCTTAATTTGGCATTGACTATGAGATTGATCGCCAGAAAACCGGAAGTAGATGTGTGCTAAATTTCATTTCTAAGATAGGTTTATTTGTTAATCAATTCATTTCTAAATTAACTTGATGGTACCTAAGGGCTTTACTTTTTCAGAATGGGAACTGCCGGGTGCACCAGGCTAGAACTAATTGTCCTAAATTGGCATGCCAGTCATTAAGGATATGTCAGGTATTTAGATAGCCCAGCTAAGTCCCTAGACATGAGCCCAATAGAAAACTTGTTTGACCACCAGGAACGACAAGTTAGACGTCGAAAAAATCGTCCACGTAGTGCGACCGCACTGCGAAATCAGTTTATCTAAGCGATGCTTAAAATTGATCCCGTATACATCAGGGCACTGGTAGACTCAATGCCACGTTGAAATGGCACCATTATTCATACTCATGGAGGTCCTACGCCATATTAGTAGCAGGTGATTAGTATTTAGTCCAGGGAGTTCATTTTAAACCCCGCATTTAACACTGGGAATCAATAGAAATTCAGGTAGGAAGAAATATACAATTAATTGTAATGTGCATTTCTACAGTATGTATGTTCACAGTCATATTCTGAGGTCGGACTTTGTGTACGAGCTCGAGACATTCGTACATGAAATCTTCTCGCTCACTTCTGGTAGAGATCCCACTCCACCCATTTAAACTCGTAGCAACTATTCAACTGATCCCTTACGGGAAGGCATGGTGGGAAAACCTCCTTCAGTTGCAACAGTGCAGGAAATATCGTGCCCATCCTCCTCTCATTTCAAATTCAAAGCCACAAGAAAAGGAATTCATATAAGTTCTGAATTTGCGCTTTATTAAATTTTTCTGTGCGAATGCAACGAAACAATGGAAAGTTTTGATATATTTTTAAAAATATAATTCTGTGATTGCTCCATAAAAAAGACACAAAACTGTTCAATTTTAATTGTTTAATGGGGATGGACAGGCCCGTATGTTTGCCAGGATATTTATACCGAATTTAAAAATTTATCGAAGATGTTTCTCTCAGCATCGTACGAACAGTATCCTACTTTGGTAATAATAAATGTAATTCGAAAAGACCATGAAGAACTAAAAAATGTTTGTTTCGACTGTAAGAACCATCTTTGTAGGCTGCCGTGGACCAGTGTAACTCACGAGGATGTCGCGCTCCTATAGACTGGCTTTTACTTTACTCACCGTATTTTCCGAGGTAAAAAACATAATTACTGTACGAAAATTTTGCTAAAAAGCTGAGGTTACCAAAATAATCCTAATACCTTCACTTACATAATACAAGAAAGCCGAGCACCAGACAGTACAAGAGAACAGCAGAGACCGTCATTTGGTTGGAGAACCTCAACTGTGAGGGAAGACGGTATACAGGCACCACAACGCGGACACAACGCTCCCTTTCCGGTGAGGCTTTCTTAGCGACTGCCTTGTCCGCACCACCGAACATATAGCAGGTGCTGGAATCTTGCAGTCGCTTACCGGACAGATTCTTGCACCTAACGTATCATACCATTTCTTGACTCTGGAATCTAAAGTCACCGAAAAATTAGACTTCGGTCACATGCCATGGCCAATTTTGATGAACGCGTATTGTGTAGTTGTAACAGCAATAATAGCTTATGAATTACAATGTGTTTATTTAGTATTAAAATGAAGAAAGGCCTAACTCCTAATGGTAAAAGGTGATAATCACAGCAGGTTTGGTGCGACTTCTCAGTTTGCTGTTTCTCTTTCCCCTTCATCGAAATTGGTTCTGCAGAAAATTCAAATTTTTACTCGTTCTCAGGGGTTATATGCTACAAGAATATTGAAATAGATTACCAAAAAAAATTTTCTAGACAAGGTGATATCAATAAATCAATACATTAGAAAAGTTGTTTTGAACAGAGAAGTCCTTACTTGCAAGTATCGACAACATTGTGACTGACGGCTTTCTAAAATCGATATGACCACGTGACAGCGCTTGCTCCATCGTACACCACAACACTAATTTGTGATGAGAACATCATAAATAAGGTAGTCCAGTCTTAAATTCTTATTGTTTTGTTAAAAAGTGAGATAAATATGTACGCAAGTGCACAAAATAAGATCGACTATTTACGTAATAATTTGTTCACTGAAATATTAAACTGATCCTAGAGGGTTAAAGACATGTACTTCAGGACTGGGGTGTACACCGCGTTCTTCTTGCTGATGCAAAGTAATTTTTGGACAATATTTTGTTGTAAATTTATGATCGCTAGAAAAAATTTCGAGTTTCAGAACTGTTCATGATAATTTCGACTTCCTATTCTCAATTAAGTATCCAAATGAAGCAAGACTTACTGTTTTTAACGATCTATGCACATATTTCCTCATTTTACGTTCACTTTGATTATGCAAAGCAACAGAAATTAAGAATAACATTTTTACTTTCTATTTTTCGATGGAATAAGATATTTCTGCGCTCAATTACTGAGTACGACAAAATATAATTGAACGACAAAACAACTAAGACTTTTAATACAAGCTATGAGCAAACATGGTTTTCTTCATTCTCCAATACCCTGTTAAGACGTCTGTTAACTGCTGATGTTAATTTTGATATCTCAGATGGTTTATTTTAATGATCAACAAGTACTTTCAAATACTTACCGCAGGACTTCTAAGCTTGAGTATTGCTTGCCATCAGTATAAATTCTCCTCTTTTACAATGGAACATAAATTTTATAAGGGATTCAAATTGAGATTGTTTGGAGGCCACACCATTTAAATGTGCGTTTTGAAGACATGATGTAACATTTGGGTATGTCCTTCAAAGTTAAAGGAACACTTTTCCTACTTTTTTATAAAATTAGTATACGTGTCCCGTCAAAAATGACGGGATTTACTACATTTATTATGGAATTGAATGACATTTCTTCAGTGGAGCATGTAGTAGGTCACAGATGGTGGGTCACAGATGGTGGGTCACAGATGGTGGGTCACAGATGGTGGGTCACAGATGGTGGGTCACAGATGGTGGGTCACAGATGGTGGGACACAGATGGTGGGACACAGATGGTGGGACACAGATGGTGGGTCACAGATGCTCCTCATCCTTTCCTGTGAAGTGAACCATTCATAAGCAAACTACGAGTATGTTACCCAATAAACTGTCATATCGTATTTTATCAAATGAAGCAGTCAACTTCTTTAGAATTTATTCATTTTTTGCTATACGATATTCAGTATCGTGTCATTACCACACGACAGCGAGGCTTCCTGCCAGTCTTGGGAAGCTGCGTTGGTGTCGCTGCCTTGTTGTTTCAATCCTGATTTGAATCTCCTCTTGTGTTAATGAAAGCCTGCCTCCGCCTTTGCATTCAGTCCCGCCGTAATCACCGTTTTTTCATGGGTGTTTCCCCTTTTTTTAATACATTGTACTTTTATCAACTTCAGCAATAGAATACACAGTGACACATCTATCATGCAATAAATACTTTCATCATAAGTGTAC
Source organism: Orchestia grillus (assembly GCA_014899125.1). Taxonomy (NCBI): domain Eukaryota; kingdom Metazoa; phylum Arthropoda; class Malacostraca; order Amphipoda; family Talitridae; genus Orchestia; species Orchestia grillus. The sequence goes on from VOMN01039853.1 coordinate 18,475, forward strand.
AGAAAATAAATTTAATTGCATGAAATTGTTTAAGCAGGTACACATTAGTCTTAAGATTCCACTTGTAAAGTTTCATTTAATAAATCCTCCTGTCGTCTTCACTACCGCCTTCAACCTCTTTGAAGTTGCCTTACCGCTGCACGTACCTCATCCATCCGTAATTTGGCCCATTCTCGCTGCAGCGGTCGTTTTAACCCTTCCACTGTTGAATGAGGCTTTCTGCACACATGCTTTTCCAAAACAGACCATACACAGACGCCCATTGGGTTCAGATCAGGACTCGAAGGTGTGATGTTTCAGGCTGGTAATCAAGATAGTATTTGTTCCTCTCGTCATATTGAAGACACGTGTACACGAAATTCTACTCAGTGTAACCTGCCTTCAAAGCTAATTACTTGAAATACTGGGTGCAAGCTCTGTAGAGTGATATTTCAAAAGTTTTCGTTAAATACTGGATGTAAATTCCGTAGAGTGTTGTTTCAAAAGTCTGAAACACTGGGTGTAGATTCTGTAGTGTTGTGGCAACAGACTCCGTTAAAGTGCTGAGTGTAAATTCCGGAGCATCATTAAAAAAAATTAAAGATTATTTTTATTACCTTACAAGAACACGAATTTATGCACAAATTCTCCGTGCTTCTTAATACATGGAGGGTATAACCGATACATGCTAAGAAAAATTTCCCACTTCAGTGACACATTATATGAGATTTATTAGAGAATAATTTGAACGAAATTTATAATGCTTTGAATTTCAAGAAAAAAAATATATTTCTCCTTATCTTATGAAAAGGTTTTCAGCACACAGACCATAGAGCACACACCCGCAAGGACTTCTGCAGCAGTCCACGAGCGTCTCAGAGAGAGGACCGAGCGACAGACCTGCAGTTCTAATTCTACACTCGATAACTTTTATATCTCTATATTGATTACAAGGGCATCAACACATAAGTGAAAGGAGTTAGCTATTCCGTTTTTAAGCTCTGTGCTTCCCAACATTTGTGTTCCCATTTTACTTGCAAATGAAAGAGCTCTGTTTAATTCTTCGGAATAACTAGTGGGAAATCTGTAAAATAAAGAAATCATAACAACGCAGGGTTTTAATCTACCAGTGACATTATGTCAAAGCTTTCGAGGCTTCTGTACCCCTTTACAGCAGCTAAAAAAAATTCTCGAATCCTTTGAATTCGATTGCACTCAGTTGTAACTATTTATTCGAACGTGTACACTGTTGAGCGTTGCCTTGACCAGACTAAGTTTTACTGCTCTACTACCAAATTAAATATTCATCCTTATCTTACGGTGGAGAAAGTGTTCTCAATCTGAGTACCCAAGCATGCTGTGAAATTTGTTTAAAAATTATTGGAAGACAACAAAGCTATTGCTCTACAGTGGCAGCCACAGCGCAGGTCTCAATTCTGATCGAAAATTTGTGGGGGTTGTTAAGAAGAATGTAAGTGCCAGGAAACCCAAGAAACTTGAAGAATCGAAGGTAATTTTAAAAGATGAGGGATTCAAGAGTTCTGATGATGTCTACAAGAACCTTGTAGTGAACTACAGAAAACTTTTGGAGGCAATTATTACATATAAAGGCTTCACGACAGATTATTGACATGAGTACGAAAATGTATAAACATGGTTCATTCACTATTATCGATCACGATTTCTTTAGAATCAATTCTTTCAAAAATATTAATTTGCGTTTTTTTCCAGAATACCTTCGAAACTTTTGATGTAACCATCGTAAGAAAAATAGCGCATTGAAAAATTTATTTAACTATGTTCAAAAGTAATACAAGAGTATGAATAATTTTGGCCGTAATTGTGCAGCGTCAGTAAAATTCTTGTCCATAAATTGATTTTTGAATTTCTAGAGTACTGTTAAATTTTCCTGAAGAAACTGTCAATTTCAATCTTGCTCTTCCATTCGAAGATAGGAAGAAAGAATGATAGTTTGCTAGAAAGAAAGAAAGAAAGAAAGAAAGATAGGAAAGAAGGAAAGAAGACAGAGAGGAAGAAATAAAAAAATAGGAACGCAAGAAGGAAAGAGACTTCACTGCAATCAAGTTAACACTACAAGATATGCATTGGGCCTCCAATGCCTCATAATTATGGAGAGAATGCAATGACGGCCACACCCGGCCGAGTGCCGGGCGCAGTGGACAACACGGGCTCCACTCTGCCTCTAACGAGGGAAAGAAAAAACAGTTCATTCCTAAATAAGTCCCATACAGAACATGTTCTATCGGTTATCAAATAGTAAAATTAAGAAGCATTCCTTAACAACATGACAACAACTGTAGCTCGCGCCCGGGATCGAATCTTGGACCTTCCTAAACAAAAAGAACATACGCACCGCTGTGCAAATGTAAGAAACGCTATTTTCCTCTCGTTGGCGAAAGAACCGCGATTATTCTTATTTTGACCACATGTGGTCTCGTCATGGAGAGGTTGTTCTTTTACCTTGAAGATGAAGTTGTATTCATTCTAACTCTGAAATTTTTTCGAATCATCTGATCAATTCATTCTCTGAGTGTACACGTAACTCCTGGGTCGCTACTCCTCTGAGTGTACACGTAATTACTGGGTCGCTACTTCACTTAGTGTATACGTAACTACTGGGTCACTACTCCTCCGAGTGTACACGTACCTACTGGGTCGCTACTTCTCTGCGTGTGCACATAACTACGGAGTCGTTCCTTCACTGAATAAGGTAGTTTCTTATTTGGAACAAAAAAATCCATTAATTCATAGAGCATTTAGCAGATTCATTCTCCTCTATTGGTTAATATGTATTTATTCATAATCTACTTGAACTATTTTCAAATGATTTTTTCGAAGATATTACCTCCTGTTTATTTACCAATTTCACCAGAACATGCAGCACCTCCATAACCGCAGCCGTCAGGAGTGAATAAATTACTTCAAGTACGGTACTACCCTCGTTAAACTAAAAAAATTCGAAAACCAAAAGTGCACGCAAGACCTTGATGCCTACAGTATGCCAGAAGAAACACGCACACAAACATAAAAAAATATGCCCTTTATCGTCGCCCAATTGCTTAAATCTCCCTTGATTAAGTCTCGGTGCAAAAAGGTCCAGTCCAACGGGAGGCGCGGGCTGAGTCTGTGGTTCTCGATTCGTGGTGTTCATATAGCAGGTACGGTGGTGTACAGCACGTATTATGGTGTACTGCAAGCATATTGGAGTACAGGCACAGCACACATGGTGGTATACAGCACGAATGGTGGTGCACAGCACATGTTGTGTTGCACAACACGTATAGTGGTGTACAGCACGCATTGCGGTGTACAGCACGTGTTGTGTTGTACAACACGCTTGGGGGTGTACAGCATGCATGGTGGCGTACAGCACGTGTTGTGTTGTATAGTACGTATAGTGGTGTCTAGCACGCATAGTGGTGTACAATACGTATTATTCCATGCAAGACATGTTGAGATACACAATACATAATTGGTCTACAAAATATGTGGCGGTATATAATATTTACCATAGTATATGAGAAATGTTATAGGACGTAAAAAACATCATAGTGTATAAGACATGTCATGATACACAGGGTATTAGGAAAAAGAGGTAAAAAATTTCACACCTACCTGAAAGCGTCAAACTAAACACTTATGCCTCTGGGAAGCTTTACGGAAAAAAGTTTGGTTTTTGAGATATTTGGTTATAACACGTTGACTCCGATCCTCCACATAGGTAAAACTACATGCCGACAAATATCTCTACTGTGAATTTAAAAATGAAGGATTTTGGTTTCACAAATTTGGTTGTTCTATTAATTTTCTTTCCAATCAGAACTAGCTTATTCGATTGATGAACACAAATTTGACGAAACTCGAAAATTTGTACATATACATGATAGTGCTTTGGTTACATTAGGTTAGGTTAGATGATCGCGTGTACCATATATGACCCACTTCGGAGTCAACGTGATAACGTTCAGATCGGTAAGTTCTAGATTGACCCAGATTAGCAGCAAGGTAACTTCTTGCTTATCTTTTTATTGCTGTTCACTTTCTATTGTGAAACACGCTGGCAACATGAACCGCTTAAGACACGCAGAAATGGCACACATGCACCTTATTTATGGTGCTGCAAATGGTAACGCCAGACAGGTAGGCTATACCAAGAGCGTTTTTCAAACCGTTACATACCTGGTCACAGAATGTTTTCAAATTTACATCAAAGGCAACGTGACCAACATCGATGAGGTGGTGGAAACTTTGAACAATCTCTGTGAAGCAAACGAGTAAATAAATTATTTCTTGGGAATTTTATCAAATTTCCCTCTTCTGAAACACTAACCTTTAAATGCACGTATTTAATCTATAGGATAAACAAAATATTTTGAGGGCATTTCTACATTTAAATAAGCCACTAAACCCATAGATCAAATTCGATTGAAAAATTTTCCATTTAACTAAATAAATTGCTAGTTGTATCCTATATGATACAAGGCGAGACTTCCGCGTATTCCATCAAATTGTTTGCTTGTATCATTTATGATACACGGTGCATATAAGGGTCAAATATCTAATGTCTCAAATATAGAATAAAATTTCGCAAATTTTTATGAGGTAAAAGTGTTTAACTTGTATCTCTTTTGGAATTTTGAGCATCTTTTTCTCCAACACCCTATACATATTAGACAGGTTGTATGGTTTTACATAATATTACAAATTATTTGATAAATTTATAGTTTATAATATTTGCTATGGCGTACAATATATACCGAGGCATGTTACGATGGTACATGTTACGGTATGCGACTCATGTTGTGGTACGTAACACGTGTTACGGTATGTAACATTTGCTGTGCTATATCTCATACGTTACGGTACACAACACGTATCTACCATAACACTCAATATACATATACTAACTACCGACCTGTTCACCGCCGTGCGCTTCAGTCTGTTGTCGCTGACCCAGCTAGCCAGATGTGCACCACGCCCTTGCCCAGGCAGCGCTATAACAGCGGTCACCCAGCACCAACCCTCACAGCCTCTCGAGCCCCCGCACGGAGAAAAGCACCTGGGCCCTCAGGGCCGGTAAGTTCAGTCTGTGATGCTCTAAGGCTGGAACAACGTAAACAAGAAAATATAATAAATAATGAATTACTGTTGAAACAGAAAGCATTGGATCTTGTACTTGGATGTACTTGGAGATGTTTCGACCGTTATGCCGAGGCCACACTGGGGTACCGCCGCTTTGTGTGCATGGTGTGCCTTCGTAGATCCGGGAGCTGTTGAATGAGGCCGTTTCCCTCTGCCGTTGGAAAATAGTGAGGCAAGGGAGGCCTATCAGGGATAATTAAAGATAGTACTACTTCGCCAAAATTTCACGCATAGATTTCGTATTATGGAATAGTATTTTAGACTAACGCAAATTATGAAGAGCAAATTATATTATTATGAAGAGTCTACGAGCTAGCTCATCGAAATTTTTTTTTATTTTGTGCGCCATTTTAGTTGAGAAATCTAGACATACCAGTATGACGCCTGTATTCGTTGCAAAATGCGTAAGCTATCATTAGATAAAACGTAGTGTAAGCCTTATTTTACTTATCGAAAATTCAAATTAATAAAGAAACTAAAAAGCAAAAAATGTAATTGAAAGCAGCTATGAAAACTCTAAAAGTTTTTACACCTGCGATGGCCTCTGCCGTCAAACTACGCGCTCGACACCGCGTATTGGACTAAATAGTAGCGGCGAGTCTATCTACCCTCTCAGATATTGGAGACTGTCGTTCTGCGACCATTGATGGAAACTGGAAGTTCTGTGCTACTGATTACGAAGTATTTATGTTTTTCAGATCCCCCAGACGAATTCGGCAGTGATGAGACTACCATTAACTATTGTCATTGTAAGTAGAGTGAGCGTGCTGGTCTTTGGCAAGGTTAGCGGATTTCGTACAAAAGAAATGTTACGGTTACTGTATTGTAAAAACTACTCAAATTCTAACTGTACATAGTTCCAGCGCAACTTTAAGTAGGAAGCTTTTACGAAACTTTCGAAGACCATCAAAATCAACCTGAGCTTCAAAGTCATGCACTTTCATGTAGATTTTAAATTATGACTCTGACATCAGAACAAAAATATGATAAACTAGGGAAAATATGATAAACTCGAAAATTGATACATTTACGTCATCCTCTCTCCCCGCCCCTAGCATTGCACAGGTACCGAAGATGATAAATTCGAATCTTAGTAGTCATCAACAAACTCAGGATATTTTAACAAGTTACCAGTTATGAATTGAGGATATAACGTAATAAAGTGAATATTTCTTCAAACATAAACTCTATGACGAAGAAGGTTACAATAATAAATTTCACTGTTACAATAATCTCATTCGTCTGTAGTGATTTTATTCTTAATTTATTATATTAAGTTGCATTCCTACTTTAGTCAATCTCATTCCAATTGTTGTCATTTTCATTCTTACTCGTGTGATTTTCATTTATAACAGGAAATTTCATTCCTAGTGTAGCGATTGTTATTCGTATTAGAGTAATCTCCATCACTAAAGAGTGAAGAGAAAATCTATCCCCTATTTCGGTTCCTCATCCTCCCTCTTCTCTCCTCCCCACCACTCAGGTGCTAGGGGTATTTTCTGTCTCCGCCGTAGGCGGCAGTTACTCCGAGGAGCAACCTTCTCTGATCAGTTCGCTGCTCGACCTGCTGCCGGAGGTGGAAACTATAATCGCCAGGAACACCGGGCACGTCGACGCACCCCGTATCCGAAAAGGCCAGGTAAAATTAAAGTTTTAATGCTTCATTACATAGACATACATCAAATTTAAAGTTAACTAATAGCAGCGTGTCGGTTTTAAAATTGAGGCAGAACAAGGATTTTCAATCTAACTTGGTTGATGATTTCATGGAAAATTTGAGGAAACGTACGTCCCACGCTTCCATCGAGAAAGACCATCTCACGCAGTACACAAAATTCCTTTCCGTGTTTTTTTTAGCTTTCGCTGGAGCAATTCGAGTTCCTGATGCTCCCCTAACCTAACCTAACCTAACCTAACCTAACCTAACCTAAATTGAATGTCTCCTACACCCAGTGCATCCGTATTAAGATAAACGTTGTGAGTGTTGTCTCATAAAGTTGTCTTCCTCTGTTTGTGTGAAGCCCATTCAGTGTGATAACTGAACCTCTCGTCTCGTATTTATTGAAACATTCTGATTAAAAAATGTGTTAAGAATATTCAATGAAAATTATTTGTTAGGTACTACGTTTCTATAAATTTTAAATAAATTCTATGAGGGAGTTAATAGCAAGTGTGTTTTGGTAACGGAAATGAACACTTATTTGTTGAAGTTATCGATGTGCATAAACAATCAAGTATTTTTAATTAATAAATAATTGTTTTCGGTTAAAAGAATTTTTTTCTGCAAGTCGGGTAAGTGAGGGAAAAAATGTTTTGAAAAGGAGTAAGAAAATTTCTCTCGTTGCAGATTGAAACCATCAGAGAGATCTTTGATATGTTCATACCTTTCATGAAAGAAGTGATCTACAACAACGCAGATCAGACGGGAGAAGAAGTGTCCGAGAAGACTTACGACACCATTCAGACGTTGGAGAGACTTTTTCCGAAGCTCGTAAACCTCGTCGTTGCCTTGTCAACTCGACCACAGCTTAATCCAGATGATGAACCAGTTTTACCAGACTATAGAGCCATCGCCATAAGAGGTAGAAACAACGAGTCACCGGAAGAAGACGGTGAAGGTAACCTCGTGCAACTACCCAAAGTGGACACAAAAGTCTTAAAAAGAGTGTTGAATCAAACCACTAACATCTTTTCTCAAATTTCGAGAGCATCGACCCGCGGAGAAAGAAAGGGAAAAAATTTAGACAAGGATTTAGATAGTTTTAATAGACCATACTACATTGGCAGCAGTTCAACATCTGGTCGTCCAAACACTCCTCGTAGAAGAACCCCCACCACTTCCAAGACGACTACACAGCGTACAGCTTACGGTACGACAGCGAAGCTACCTCGTACTTATGCTCGTACTACAACGTCAGCAGTGTCAGATGATGCCAGATCAGACGAATCATTTGGCCTTTCAACTAGTTCAGAAGTGGACGCAGGAGTACCTATATCAGATACACCAGGTGCCCAAGTTCCTTTCTTCACCTTGCCTGCCGCGCGACGTCGGTCACCAACGCGTGACCAGGGGACCTACTAACATTGGACTTCAGCCTCATCGACAATGTAAACCAAGGAAATATTTCTACCCCTGAACTTGGTTAACGATTGAAATTTTTATGATTTTGGCCCCAGGTTTGCGAGTCGTCATTAAAATTCGCTGTCGCTGTTCAATTGATTGAGCAGTTGTTTTGTAATGCTTACGATGAAAAATTTCCGGTCTCTTTCATTATACATAAGACAAAAATAACGAATGTTAATGGTCATAGCAATTTCGTTATAACAGGATTCTTGGCTCCCTACCGAAAGGTTCTGCTATGATAGAACCTGCTTACCGTTGATGATGAGTGTTTCTGACAACTAAAAGTCTTCAAACACTGAATCGGTAGGTTAAGATAACGATATCTAATGATTACATCGTTTCATTCACAGTCTTGGAACATTATTTATAAAACTTAGACTTATACACTCAAAACTTTCTTAACGAGCTTCTCCACTATACATACATTTTTTGGCTAACTTTCTAAAATATACTTCAGAGAGAGATGAAGGCATCACTAACGTCTAAAATTCGGTGACTCAAATACTCAACAATTGTATCATTGTGAAGAGAGAAGCTAGAATTCAGGGTTTTATCCACTGGAGTATAACATAAATACTAGTGTATATTAGATTGGATTATTAGATTAGCACCTTGTGCAAGGTACTAATTTGTATCTATCTGCTACACTTATGTTCCAAAAACAGTTGAGACAATCACTACATTTGGTAAGCAATTGAATTGTTGCAAAATGTTGAAAAAGACGTTTCAGTTCTTCTGATTGCTATCCTTGCTTTCGTCAATAGTCGAGAGGTGTGTTCTCTGAATACAAATGAGCTCGATTCTGAAGATGATGAGGCCGTGGATGAAATATGTCCCTCACCTTTACACAGTTGTCTTTCGTACATTGATGTAGAGAAATTCCTTTTCACTAAGTTAATTAAATTACACTTCAAATGCTTGACTTTAGTTGGTATTATACATCAAATAAATGAATGAAGATTTATTATCCCTGCTGACAGCTCATAATGACGCAAACTTTTCCTTAGACTGTACGTTGTTGACCAAATTTTCACCGATCAAATGCGATTCTGACTCCGGAATGAAGTACTAGTAGTAGTAGTAAGAATAGCAGCGCATCACTAACTCAGACTATCTCGCACCGAAAGGGTAGGGACCATTTACTGTAGTATGGACTTAGGAGAACGGAGAATCTATGCACAAGGTGTGTTCCTACTCAAGATCCTCTGCACATAGAAACGGTACGCTAAAAAGGAAAAGTAAGAAAAGATAAAGAATAATCAGCAAAGAAGGCATGAAAACGGAAAGAAGAAAAATAAGCACGAAGGAGAGATGTCCCGAAGACCTATCTATACTTGAGGTAGCCCAACAGTGTGAACTTCATGAACTGGACGTCCGCCGTACAGGGATCGTTTGGAGCGACACGTCCTCGAAAGCAATCAACATTTGTCTCGCACTCGGTGCAGGACCAAATTTAAGTCAAAATTTAGATCACACAAAACGAATTCATTGGTTTTGTTGCACAGCAAACTTTGGCACGGAGAATTTTACTGCATGACACGCAAGTTTGATACAGGGTAACCGTCTCCCAAGGTGCCCTTCGATTTCCATCGAACGACATTCGAAACAAAGTTTTTCTTTGAAAATTTGTCGAGAGCGAAGAAAGGGAGGCCGTGCGTACAACGATAACATTCGAATTGAAATTGATACATTTCTGAGAGATTCTTTCAATTTAATCCTTGAAAATTTAAAGTGATTCCACGAAATCGAGCATGATTTGCGAGCCATCTTGGAATAGTTTTGGTATCTTGAAATTCAAGTTAAAACCAAAACATATATTTGGACTCAACATACATATATAAACTTAAATTTACATTTGAGATTGATTTCTCGTATTCTACGAGACCCTTTCACTAGTTGGGTCATTATTCAATTATAAAATTACTAATCGTGGGGCCTGTCAAAAATCACAGGACATTGACACTAATTCTTTAAAAAAAATATTTTCCTAGTGAACCATGTAATAGGCCACGAATGAGCCTCATCGTTTTCTTCAAAATCAACAAGCCATAACCGAAATCTATCATATCACATTCTATCAAATAAAAAATTTAATTTCGTTTTTATTACATTCATTTATGGTACGACATTCGGTACCCTATCTATCTACGACACCGGCGCGTACGCCCGCTGCCCGATAGAGAGATGAAGAGACAACCAAGGAGCCATCATACTGGGTATTATTTTACAGGCTAGCTCAACGATATGGAAAACGAAATTCAATTAATGATTGCCTTTGATTTGAGGAATTTTTTACTAATTCGGTACATCGTATCCATAATACTGAAAAGTGAAGCTTACAAGCTTCGCAATATTTTGATCATTGTAACCTGTATTCACAATGAAGTTATCAACAAGGCAACGTACTCAATAATTGAGTACCCAAAAGCTATCAGACTTTTAAGTTTTTTCTGTATGCTATTCATTCATTGATTTTGAAAATTTTGTTAATTAAAGTCATTTCATTTTGAAATTAAAAGTTTTCATTTCATATAAAACAATCACAGTCCTGACGTTACATTTATCATACCTTTTAAAATTGCATTCCCCTTAGACGGCATTGGATGAGTCATAGGCGATAGAGTTAGGTTAGTTAGATTTGTCTATCTTATGCTATGGGGACTAGCGACCCCTGGGGGGCACTGATAGGTTACCTCGGCTTTAGCGAGGCTTTAGGATTTTATATCTTTCGTGCTCACTTGCCTTCTTTCCATTTTCAAGCCTTCTTCTCTGATTATTCTTTATCTTTTCTTCCTTTTTTTTAACACGCTGTTTCTACGGGCAGGGAATTTGGTGTGGGAACGCACCTGTGCATAGATTCCACGTTTCCTTATTTTCGTTCTCTTTGGATTACATTTCATGAAGATAAGGTGCTGTAAACTAGCTAATAATGGTATTAATAATTAAAAAATGCATTCACCTTTGGATCACATTTCATGTAGATAGGGTGCTGTAAACTAACTAATAATAGTATGAATAATTTAAAATCGCATTCAGTTTTTCAATTCTAACCACAGTTAAAAAGTAAATAAAAAGAAGCACTTAACAACCAAATGAAATATAAACGTACGTTAATGATTTCATTTCCCTCGGCCTTCGACGAAGCCTCCATTAGGCAGCACGCAGGAGCGCTCCTCTTGGTCAGGTCGTGAAATAATTTTCTGACCAACTGCAGGTTTGGCTTGCTCACCGCCTCTTCATTTTCAATTTTGTTGCACAATTCTTCGACACATTTTCGAGATGTGATGTAAATTTTATCCTTGAAGCAATTTTAAGAATAAGTCCCATAGAGTTAAGTTAGGTGACTTTGGAGGCCATTCAGAATGGGGGTCTCAAATAACGCTCCAAGACGATGCGAAGAGCTCATGATCAGCTAGTGCTTCGTCGTGCGCCCACCATAGCTCATTAAATTCATTCCCGTGGAAATGACGAAGTTATGAAACAGTCACACGATTAATCATATCCAGATAACTGTCCCCATAGGAATTTTCGTCAATTTTCTCATGGCTAATAGAAGAGTCATTTCCACCATTTTATCTCAGCTTATGTTCTCGGTGAAAGTGAATGCAAGCGGCCCATAAACAGGCGCATACGGTCTGTTAGTTTCAGAATTAACTCGCCCATTTATAAAGAACGTAGCTTCATCCCCCATTATCAAATTATTTAAACACTTGTGCGCAGTATCTTCAAGCAATTGACGACATTCTCATCTTCAAACGAGATCAGTTTCTAAAATTTCATGCCGTTTCAATACTTGGAAAGAATACCCCTTCATATTTTTATGAATCATTCTTTGAACTTTCCCATTTAATAATCCCAAACCGTTCTTCCTATGTAATAGATTAGGATTTTCGTATATTGCAGCACGAACTGCATCAATATTTTCGTGAGATCTATCAGTCATCGGCTGACTATAATTCCTTTCGTTTTAATTACCGGTTTCAAAAGTTCGTTATTGCTTGATATTTGTCCAGATTGTACTTTAGCTTGGAAGGTCTCTTCCAGAGAATATTCTTGTCAAGGTGTCGGCTGTTTTACGCAGGCAGCTGTCGGTGTCCATCCAGTAGGCTCCTAGGAAATACGGTGATTTGTCGGTGACTGCATTGCGATCAGGGTTATCATTGATACTTGTTATGAGCGACATTTTACAGCAGTATTGGCGCTGCGTGCCGAGTTAGTTAGAAAAGCCTCCAATTAAAGGCAATAATAAACTGAATTTGAGTTTTCTTTTTTGAGCCAACAGGCATGGTAGGATTAACTTTAAATATAACATATTCCTGAATTCCTTACTTTGAAAAATATTACAGCTATTTAATCAAGAAAATGGAATCCAGGATACGATTCGGTACTCACAAGGTAACTTCCTCCCTCATTTCTGAATGTACTGAATATCCAGGCCTTTATTTTCCATTCTAATGCATAATAATGCACAGTTTACTGGGTGTTTGTATGCAATGTCTCCTTACTTGATTTTTTAAGTGGTTAGTCCGTCCATCGCCTTTATAAGTAATTCATGGGAGAATGCTATTGTACGTATAGTTAAATTATACGTATATATGCATTAAAATCTAAATGATCGAATTAAACAGGACAAAAATAACAATCTTCGGATCCGGACACGCTGATATACAGCAGTGTTATAGGTAGGGTATTGAATCATAAATAAATATAATCTGATGGAAATTAACTGTTTTGTTTGATAAAATATCTTGCTTTTTATACGGCAGTATTTTGGTCATGGATAGTTATTTCTCCGGACTAATTTCTTGTCCGGAGAGCTTCCATCAGCGACAGGAGTATTTTAATCGCACCACGTCGCTCGCATGTGAGCGACAGGTTCCTTTTTTGAGTGGCGTGCCTCTCACGGGAACAGTGTGCTATGTAATCATTGGATCCTCTTAAAAAGTTTTGTACTCAATGTGCATAGTCCCCAAAAAAATGTTACAACACATGCTGTAGCATTTAAAAAGTCGAAAATTACTGGTAACAAAAAATTGAATTATAAAAATAAATACTTGGTCCTCGCAGTCAAGTACTGTGCTGAGATGCGTGCAACACATATCAAACTCAACTTGCAGGAGATTTGCGTCCATTATAAGAACGATTGTTACTCAATATTGGACAAACGAGGCCATTCTTGGAGGCCTGAATACTCACCTTTTGAGGGAAGCTTCCCTACGTGTACAATTATTTGGTACGAGTGAGTAGGAAATCTAGAACTGTACGCAACGAAGGACTTAGTAAAGAATTCAAATATTGAAGGGTTTGAGCACCCCAACCTTAGAATTGAAAAAGTACGCACTGATTTTTGGATTGTTTGCCAAAACTTCATCAAGTTGGCATTCGGAACAGTGAAGTTTCACATCTTTTTTAATAATAAATAATTAACTGATAAAAAGAGTTCCATATATTCAATCCTGAAAATCGAAACCTGTATGTCTTCAGTACTTGAAATAACAGAGACACAAAATTTTTACCTTATCTTAGACTTGAGTTGCAAGGTAAACTTATTCCTGCTACATAGTTCCAGCAACGCCATAGATAGATCCTATGATTTTTCCTGTCTGTGAATGCGGTAAAATTGACCATTCACTCTAATATCACAACAATTTTTGAGTTTAAAACCCCAATAGTATTTCGCAACGTTATAAAAACACCATATGTTCACTGGGACCTTTAGAAGGGAAACACAATAAAACACAATTCAGACAACAGGCATCTAAGCCGTTCTCTTCTCGACGCCATCTCCTTCGACAAGATCATTCCGTACTGAAGAAAAAATAAGCGATTCCAGCGGCACTTTTTCTCAAGTAAAGCTGCCTGCAAATCTTTGCTGCTCGAAAATTTTTATACTTCCCTTACACGTGTGTATGTGACTATACATCGTGTTTTCGTCTGATGATTCCTGTTTTTGTATCAAATGAGGAAAATATGTACAGATTTTTACATATGAGTACTACTGATATAAAGACGTTGGCGCGTGATTAAATCAAGAATAGAACATCGTAGATCTTTGGCTTTCATGCACTTTTGAGGTCAATCAATAACATGTTCAACGAGTGTATAAATAACATGTTTGGGCTTTTGAAAGGTTTCATGCATGTACACAGTGTCCCATATGTAAGATACTACTTCAAACAAATGCAGTTACAGAAAGGAATCAACAAACCTTAGAGAAGTCTGGTGTACATTGTTGCTAAAAATATTGCAATCTCTATTTTCATTCGGAAGTAGCCTATTTTCTTTACCGTTTTTAATTTCTAGCTTTAATTTTCTTATGCCCCTCTGTGTTTCCATAAGCATTATAGGCGATGCTCGCACATCTACGCAAAGATGCTCCTGCATGAATAGTTGCATAACTCGATTCAATGGTATACTAATTGATTAACAATCATTTTTTCAATCAAGAGACCGGCTTTTTAGCCAGGCGGTGCATGACAACCTAGCGTGTGAACAGAACAAAGTATACAGTATGATCACATGGAGCTTAGAGGATGAACATATATGGGGGTTTAAAATCTGAACGTGCAGAAAAATATGGAATGAAGGAGTAGCAGATTAAAAATGAACGTGTATATATCAGGATAGAAGATGCAAATAGAGCAAAAAAGAGGATGAACAGCAAACAGCTTAGAGAAACGTCACAAGACAAAACAGGAGATGAACATGTAATATATCAGAGAATGAACAAATATCCAAAAACAGAATAAACTCTAGGGAAAAAAGCGGCTGAACAAGTAGTCAAAATAGAGAATGCACAATTTGCAAAACAGAGAACGAATAAATAGTCAAATAGAGAATAAATAATTAGGAAAAAAGAGGATGAGCAAATAGCAAAATAGGGAACGATCACGTAACTGCTAGACTAGGGCTTGAACAAGCATGTACAGTTCGGTAGCTTCACATGTCTGTGCTTCCAAAGGCATGGATACAACGGGTTATCATTAATGGCTATTCGCGTCTCCATTGCCTAATTCGGATCGAAGGTTTTTTATTGCAGGTGCTAATTTAACCAGCGTTTTTATATCCAGCGTGCCCTGTTACGTCAGACAACCGCAACTGGTTTCAGATAATCGGGATCTCAAGACCTTGCCTGGCTTTATGAGACAATTGAACTCCTATTGATATCCGTGTGTAGCTGGAGTGAAACTTAAACATGACTGCTAAGATCTGCGATCGAATCCTTTGGATAGTTAAATAGGCGTCAAAAGCATTGTAACCCTCGCGTGTTGTGTTGTGTCGTAACTGTAAGAGGTTACGCAGTGACTATTTGAGTTCTAGTTCATTCTGGCTGCTACAGAGAGTTGAGAAGTTAGCATTACGAAGACTATGTTGAGAACTAGTACACTGATTACGAACTGCTGAATAAGATAGAGAGGCATATGGTTTGCCCGTTCTGTGCAAAATACCTGAATGTTGGCTGTGTCATATAAATTGTTGGAATGTAGTACTTCCAACGCAGGACTGCGTGCAGCAACCGCACTTATATGTGTAGACACAACCATTCTTCGAGCAATCTTCCAGTCGCTCCTTCCTATTGAAAAATGAACCCATCTTAACATTGTTCCTATAAAATACATGAGCATCAACTGCAGTAAAACGAATCAACAAAACAAATGAAGAGAGCAGAGGACGACTTGTCAGCCCGTGGAAACAGCGCTGCAGTCCAGTCGTGCCCCGCACAGAGCTCTAAATCGGTTCCAGCAAATAACCGATCCATCTTCTTATTTTTCGCTCATAATACGCTCTATTTGCGTCTTACAACGCAAATATTTTTCATGATATATGATGCTTGCTCTAGTTCATGGGGGGAAAGTTGTATAGTCAGTGACTGCCATTGACGAATCCCGGAGGCAAGTAGAAATGCAGGCATAGACGATGTTATAGATAACAACATGTCATCGTAATGACTCTTCACGAACAGTTGCAGAATTTAACAAGTATTTCATCGAGGTTTGTGAAAATGCCTAAACAGAGATGTCATACTGTGATGCCGACCGTACAGCCACTCTTGACCAAATTCAAGGTCCTTTGCTTTTAAGCGAGTAAGAGGATTTTAAGCAAACTAAGTTTGAAGCAAATACCAAAGTTTTATTCTCCCTTAAGGACTTATACTCATCTGAGCATGGCGCCATATGCCTTTATAATATCAAATATACCCATTTTGTAAATGAGATATTACATAGTTCACTAAAGTGTAAGCCAAACATTTACCTCAAATAAATCCGTTGAGTATTTGAAGCTCTCAATGCTTGGACCGCTTTATTCGAAACCAAAGAGGTTAATAGAGAAGTAAGCTATTGACCCATTAGCCTTCTACGTTTCTTATCAAAAATACGAGGGAAAAGTTCCAACTAATCAACTTTCTCTAAGCTCTTGGATGGAGTAAATGAAATTATTTTTATGAAAATTATTGCGATTGCAAAAACCCGTGCTTGCAATCAGATCGCCCCACTGAACATCACTAAAAAAATCTGCAGCGAAACTGGCCTTAAAATGTCACTTTGCCACAGCTGCTCGACCCACTCAGGGCCGCTGGCAGTGGGAAACCATAGCGACATGTGTAGAAATTTTGAAATCCATGAATTGCCCAGCAATTTTAACCCTGGACAGTGAGCTGAAGTTGAGCGCTCAGCTAATTTCTTGCCTCCTGTTTTAGTAAAATAATTCGATATTTCTGTAGATTTTATAGAGTATATGTAGATTGTAGAGGACTCCCTGGTTACCGTGATAGCCTCACAGCCGAGAAGTAAAGGTTCGACTCCCGACTAAGACATTGATTTTCACGTAACCATGGAGTGCTTCCCTTAGAAAAGAAAGCTTAAACCTCACATTCGTCATATCCCTCATCATTCGGTGAGTTTCTATCCGTTGGGAAATTGGTAGATTACGGTTTATATTGATTTTGAAAATACGCCTATGATACCGTAATATTCAAGCCTAGTTACCTATTTTATGGTTAATCGGCGTCAGAGATATACAGCGTGCCAATATATTCATTTCTCATGTACGTTCAGTTTTTAAAATCGGTATTCCAGACAATAAAATGGCATAAAAGATGACTGTTCGGGACACGCAATGAAAATTTGTTAAAAAATAAAATGAATTGTCTAACTTTTCGGAAATAAATTAAGTCACTTAATTTAAACTGTATTTTTTAATTCAAATGTAATATTATTCTGTGAACCTGAGTTATAAATAATGAAGATTAGCAGGCAATATCAGTTGGCATTCGCGCAATTAGTATTGAATAAAAAGTTAAAATATTCTAATTAAAGAATTGTACTTGCCAGTCAATGTATGGCGAGGTCGAGGAAATAGTTGTTTTTATATAACAAAATGGGATCGGAATCAATAAGTTAGTTCAGAGCCATGGTGCAGTCGGCGGGCACTGTTCACACCACACATATAGTGAAATACTCCTAGATAAACAGAACAAGTCTGAATGATGTCCTCTTAAATGAGCTCGTTATATGCATCGTTTAGAATGACTGTTTCTTTCAAATCGTTTATTTTTTCAACTGTGAATGCAATCCGCTTCAAATAAGCGGAGATTTAGAGCTTAAGTAAATTGAATTGTTTTTAACTGTCAGCATTTTAAGTAAATTGACAAAATATGCGAAGAGGTAATTTGGATTTCACGTGATTTGGCGTCTTGAAGGGGTTCACATTGGGCAGGACTCTTTCAGCTATAATTGGCCACCTGTCGTCGGAGTGGCTCATTATATCATATTATGAGGAATTAGTTTTGCAACTAAACAGAAAACGAAAATGACAATGGCTATCAGAGCATGAAAGGACACATACCGGCCTCAAAACCAGACCTCCCTCAACAAATATCCTCGCTTCGAGTTTGGCAAAACTTGGAAGGCATTATCATTCATATGAGTTTCTGGAACATATTATTTGAAAACGATGGTGATTATGTTCTCAAGTGAAACATTTTAGGTGTACAACCTTCGTTTCATTCTAAAAGGTGACCAAACGAAGTATAGGCAAAAAGTATTTAAGTAACTCTTCAGTAGAGCAAAGTTAATGATAACTTTTCTACTCACAATAATAACTATGAAATGCATTTATACATTTTTTTAGATTGTCCAATGTATTCACCTATGGCCTTCACTGAACGTTTCAACCTATAGGTACCCTGACAATGTATATGGTGCACTGATAAATTCTGGTGAGATATCTTTCTAGCGTTGCATAAGTTTAGCCTTAAGAGCGTCAGGATTGAATGAAAAGCTTTACGCTCATGAATTCACTCACTAAAGTCCGTGGGGTTCAAATCTGGCGAACGATGAGGCCACAACTCCTCAAACCAGAAACCAGTCATATTGTTCCAACACCTATTTTGAACAAGGTTGGCCGTATTTAAAGTGGCTCCATCCTGTTGAAGAGTAATTCCAGATTCATCAAATGTTGTATGGATCCAAAAATTCAAATTGTTCTTCAATAAGCTCAGTTATGTGTACTGGTTTATCTTTATCCCTTCTCCGATGAATATGAGTGGAATTTTCTGCCTTATCGATCATACGCTGCCCATCACAAACGTCGGTTTTTGGCGCTGGAAGGACAGACTCATCTTCACACGGATGCCTAGCTTAGTTCTGGCGTGCATACAGTCATTTTGGGGGCTGTGGATTACTTGCACTGTCGTGGTCACCCATGTACCACGAATTCGTCATATCATTTTAACTGAACGCCACACACCTTTACCATTCCCAATCCTGAGCGCACCCCACTCCTTCCGAGTGGCAACACTCGGAGCGTGCGAGCGCAGGGCTCAAAATCACTCTACACAAAACAGCGGGCAGGTGAAGTGCTTAAAAAACTGAGACAGTGAGTTTTCTAGGCTGGCAAACTGTGAAGTGCAGTAAGATATAAAGTAATGCATGAACTAAAATGTGACAATTGTTATTGTACAACTATAAACTGTTGAAGTATGTATAGAGTACACTATTTTGAGGTACTCTTACTGTGTATCTTAATCTGCCGTAAGGAAGTGGTGTGTAAAATTTCCCATGCTTTAGTGATGACACCACCTCCCCCTTCGCTACCCCCATGTTGTGGTAAATAGTGGTGGGCAAAATTTCCCGTGCTTTAGTGATGACACCACCTCCCCGTTTCTCTACTCTTTCAAAAAATATTACCTTTCTATAAGATCCATATGTCTACTGTTATGAAGCGAGGGCACGTAAGCGTGACCTACCTTCAACTCAGCATAACCTGACTTACCATACCTGGTGTTATGAAAGATGTTTCTTGTTTCATCTGTGGTGAACTAGTACTAGAAGTTAAATTAAAATTCTATACGTGAGGGAGTATTTTGTTGAGGTATTTCCCTTTAAGCTGAATAGCACACCACTATGACAGCTTGACCTGTGGACGAGTGTTACTGGTCATGATGGGTTGCCCAGAAGTGCACAACATCCTCACAACCTAACTTCATACAGCTGACTGATGCCTTTCTAAAATTGTCATTTATATCTTAGTGTCAGTTCAACTACTTATTTCGAAAAACTTTGTTCTTCTATGTTTTTATCGTTGTTTCGTTTACTTTGTGTGTTAAAAAACAACATGTCAGTTCCATCTCTAAAAATGGCTATTTCTAAACCATTATTGTCATGTTAGAAGATAACTGTGCTACGTGTCCAGAGTGATAGCACCACATATGAATTGTTGTTACTGTCTACCAAAAAATCTTTACTAATTACAACACGTTTTACCTTTGGGTTTTCAATGCCCTACAACTACTGTCGTGGTGAGGGATGTGAGGAATGTGTGGCTTAAACTTCCTTTTCCAAGGGAAGTACTTCCTGGTTACGTGAAATACCTCGCCAGAGCCGAGGTTCGAACTCGGGTCCTCTCGGCTGAGCGGCCATCACGCTACCAGTACGCCATGGAGCCCACCAAAGTGCGCGTTACGTGTTCATCAGAACAGCTTGTATATTGGATATTTAATTTGTAATATAGATTTTAAGCCTGCCTATTTGTTAGCAGAATCACGACTCAAATGGGTGAAAGTGAATAAAGTTCAAGACCGTGGACAAGTCTCTTTATATACCCTACCTGATTGGCCAACCCGCCAATGTCATGCACAGGGAAATATAATTTTTCGCGAGTCCGCTCGCTGGAGCTGAGTGCCGTTTCTCTGTTTTTCGAGAAGATGCTTTGCTCGACTCACTCTTGTTGCTTTTGTGGGTTCAGACAGTAGTTGAGCTTTACTATTCATACTGGGTGCTAGCTTTAAATCGTTCTTCAGTACATATTGCATGGTACCATGGCTGACAGAGGCTGCTCAAGCGAGTTTCCTAATGCTTTTTCTCGGGGCCCTAAGAATTTTCTTTTTGTATTTTCAATCAGTTGGGGTGTTTTATAAAAAACTGACCGATTTGGAGAACTTCTTGTTCTTGGCAGGTGCAGTCTTGTCTCTTTAAGGCGCTTCAGGCCCTCAGAAATGCCTGACCTGCTCACCCGAGGCTTGAGAAGTCTGAAAATTTCCCTTGGTTTCTTTCCTGTCCTATACAGTTCATTAATGGCGGCACTAATTCTACTCATACTTACTAAATATTAAAAAAACGTATATTCATTATGAGTAATATTATGGTACAATTTAGTCCATATTTCTCAAAAGTAAATTATATAATATTCTGCTCAATAATTTTACAAAAAGTGTTTATCCCTCACTTGCATACCCTATTACATACAAATTTGGTAAGATGTAACTACTTTTTGAGCACCTAATGACGTCATCGTACCTAATATTCACACTGATGCTTTGAGCATTTGAGGTGCCCCCATACTGTGTAACGAGGTGGCCAAAAAAGACCTGCAGTGAAGATGAGGAAGCGTTAATAAGATATCTAAGCTTACAGGCAGAATAGTGAACGAATTGTATAAGAGCTAAGAAGCCTTGTAAGGCCTTGGCTACAGGCAAATAAACCGGCTTAGACTACGCCGATGTAACAGGATGTTCCTCGAGGATCCGTCTGAACCCCCCACTCCGGACTGTATAAATGCGGGACTCTTTGTCTGACCTTCAGTTTACGTCCTCCACTCCTACAGCTATGAATACCCTGGTAAGGGCACTTCTTAGTGCATTATCTGTTGGGAGGAATTCTCTACTAATATTTTACAGAAACATTCAAGTATGGTGACAAGTGTGATACAGTTCACCTGACTCCTGTGAAAATGAGACTGTGTTACCGTGAGTGCAAATTCCTTGCACTAGCTTTATTGTTATTCATTTTTCTCAAATAAGCGGGTCCATGACTTCCTTTATTTGGGCTATTTATCTAAATTTTGTATATTCAACCCGAATCAGAATAAGATGTCGCGTATTCATCAAATAATTACTTGCTCATCACATGCACAATGTAACAGGATGTTTCAGTCCCTATACTTATTAAAAAGAAATTGTGCTCGGCGATGAGGAAGATAATGTCCACGAATATGAAGCCTGGACGATTACGCGATTCCTATTACATTTGAGATAGCTGCAGACACGTGGGAGGAAAGAAGTGTTGGCAGCGGTATTCTTGGTGAATTAAGTATTTTTAGGGACTTTAATGATCTGATCGCCGAAATAAGGGAAATTTGTAATGCATTGAGAGAATTTCCATTAAATATGTATTACCTCCGGAACAAAAGTACAATGCTGTAGAAGGAAAAGAACTTAAAATGGTGCTGGGCATACGGACAAGATAGAGTATTATTATAGGAAATATTTCTAAATTCATTATATTAAAGTGTGTGTTCTCAGTGCTTTAACAGTAAGTGGCAGTGGCGAAGATATTACCGATGATAAATGGAGGAGCTGAGAGAACTTTACTGACGTGCTGTGCTCCTTGCAAATATGTAGTGATCTAGGGGCTATGTTGTGTAGACTGGTCATTGTTAAAGGGCGACGTGTCTGTGGCGATTGTTATGAAAAAAATAGATAATCACGGATCTATGTTAGCTAAAAAAAATTAGAATTGTCCTCGAATATTACGTCCATTTATGAACAATTTCGGTTTTATGATCTTCAATTCAACGTATGATGCAAACCAAATTAACAAGTTTTAATCAATCGTATATTCACCATTATGTTCAATGACTTTTTCCCATTTGCCAATTAACGTTTCAATGGCATCCAAATAAAAATAAAGACTGTTTCAATTAAAAAAGTTTTGGATGTAGTCTTTCATTTGATTGTCTTCAGTAAAGTTTCTGCCTTGAGCATTCTGTAAAGACCTTAAGAGATGAAAACCAGTCGTGGCGAGGCCAAGGGAACATGGTGAACGGGGTAGTTCAGACGAACAAAGTTGCAAAAAATTTTATTGTCTCACTTTTGCAGTAAGTGGTTTTGCGTTGACATGAAGGAGGATGACCCAAACGCCCAATTTATAAACGTTACAAATTTTTCTAAGTGGTGGCATCTGGTGAGCTGTGAAGTATTGAGTACTTTCACTTATTCACGAGTGCTTAGACGAGGATCATTCTCCATTAACGTTCCTAAAGTATTTTCATCGATGTCTGATGAGTGTCCAGGTCCAGGCTTACCTTCCAAGCTCAAATAACCAGAACGAAATTTTGTAAACCAATTTCTTACCTGTTGATCTGTCATGACATCCTGGCCATAAATAG
Organism: Orchestia grillus; assembly: GCA_014899125.1. Classification (NCBI taxonomy): domain Eukaryota; kingdom Metazoa; phylum Arthropoda; class Malacostraca; order Amphipoda; family Talitridae; genus Orchestia; species Orchestia grillus. The sequence continues at coordinate 41,408 of VOMN01039853.1, forward strand.
TGCACATTTTTCTCGCTGGCTCTACGGCTCCATTTTCCTGTTGAAACTCCCACGACATTACATGTTGAATCTATAACTTTTCGTTTTCCATTTCAAGGGTTATTGCTAGCTAGTGATAAAATAGCTCTGAAAGAATATAAAGAGAATATGTACGTAAATTTAGACTAGTAAATATATTGCAATTATTGACAATGGGGAGAACTTGAGAATGTGTCTAATAATCAACCTCACAACATAACACTGAACAGTTGAACTCTTCAGTCCCTAATAAGTCGGCCGTCAAGGAAGGATTTCGATCACTGTAGCGGCGCCGTGCAATGAACGCCTGTCGTCCTTTCAGGCAGGGTATTTAGCTGGTCATTATCGTTGAGGGCTCACATGGAGAGTAAATTATATACGAATCTTTTAAACTTATCAATTTGACTCCCAACAACCCTTGTATCATGTTTTTTTCCTAGCATATAAGATTTTAATTTGTGGTCCATTTGGTCCCAATTTAGGGTATTTATTTCGCGAAGATTAAAAAAGTAAATCTATAGTTATTTAGTTGCAAAAACCATACGTTAGAACGCAGATGCCCCATCCCACTACATAATAATAGCCCAGTGTTGCTTGATTGGTCCTTCCGTCTGTCTGTCCGTCCTAAACTAATAGCATGACCGTCAGCTAAGGCAATCCGTATCAGCGATACTGAATATAGCATTGCTTCATGTCGGAGTTACCGAAAATAAGAGGGCATCTTAAGAAGTTAACATCAACGTTCCAACGTGGATGTTAACGTTTGTCCCAACGGTCTCGGTGGGGCGTGTCTACTTGTCTAACATAATAATACCCATTGTTTATTTATTTATATATTTATATAAGAGCAAAAATTGAAAGGCTCTGAGGTTCCATTGTTAGGAAATTTAAATTTGAAATTTCTTTTGAGATATTTATTTAGTTTTCACCAAGCTTTCGAACCACGTCACGTACATAGTTCTTCATTCAGGGCGGAATTCTCAAAAGCAGATTACATCCCAAGACTTATGACCTCAAACCTCGTATCTCATATACAGACACACATTTTTAATTCAAAATTTTTCTTATTATTGGGAAATATTGGGGCGGAACATCCAAGGACCGGTTCACGAGAATGTAATCTGCTTTTGGAAATTCTGCCCTGAATGAAGAACTACGTGACGTGGTTCGAAAGCTTTGTGAAAACTAAATAAATATCTCAGAAAAAATTTCAAGTATATTTATACGTATGTTTGGTGTCCGCTTCTGAAAGAATTACAGAGAGCAAAATTAACTTTGCAGTTATTATATAAAAAACAGTACTGAAACAACCACTGCTATTCATATTCAGCCAGTTGGTAGCACGGATACAATTTATTCCTGGTCGAACGAGGATAATAGCATAAATTTGAAAAATTTATGAATTTGTGAATTGGATGCTGTATATTAGCCATGATATTCTATAGCTTTCAATATTAGTTCATCAAAATTATTTATCTCAATAAATCTGTTCATTAGAACCGTTATTTTTGACGGGCGTACATACTAGTTCTATGTAACAAGCAGCATGTTCAACTTTATAATCTGATATTAGGGTCTGTATTTCTCAAGTAATTTTTGATGTTATGCATGAGGAAATATTCAACAGACTTGTGCAATAAATTAAGTTTTGTCGATTAGCACACCGCAGTGATTCAATCCCACCAGCCAGTAAGTCTGAAACTTTCATGGGATTCTGGTACTTGGTTTTTGTATTTTATTCTTTGTGATTGGAAAGGTCATTGTTAACACATTCTGCGTGCAGCTTCTTTCGTAAAACCTGCCTTCACTTTTTTCCCTTATTTTCATTTCCCTACAGGCAGTCGTCGTCCTCGCTTTGGTGGCCGCAGAGGCCTCGGCTCGGCCGCAGCAACACAGCGTAGGCACGGTGGGCTCTTGATTATATATATAATTATCAGTTGAATTACTTGTGTTACAGGTGCATCGGTGGCACTGTACACCAGTGTACTTTGGGAGCCAGCATTTCTGATGACACGTCAGTGTTGGTGATGTCATGGTTGGATCACATCAGTATTGGCCATGTCGTGTCAGTACTATACTGTATCAGTATTGATTGTGTGGCAACAATACTGGTAGTGTCACGTCAGTACTGTACTGTATCAGTATTGATTTTGTGGCACCAATACTGGTAGTAATACTGGTAGTGTCACGTCAGTTCTAATAACGCTAAGAGAGCATTTATTACGTCTCTACGCGCTATGCTACTTACCTGTCGCTCATGCTACACCAATCCTGGTTGTGACACATTTGTGTCACAGGCTACACCAATCCTGGTTGTGACACATTTGTGTCACAGGCTGTACCAATTTTGGTTGTGACACATTTGTGTCACAGGCTGCACCAAGCCTGGTTGTGTCACAGGCTGCACCAAGC
>VOMN01039858.1:0-10446 GCA_014899125.1 Orchestia grillus
TCAACGTTGAACTGAAAGTCTACTCTGTCACTGCGACGAGCTCACAGCCACTCCACTCCCGGACGACGGATTTTCACGGACTCGACCAAACCGGACGAAGTCAGAACACTTTCCGCGATAAAAGCTATTGTATAATTCTGCATGCAGCAAAGTTAGTAGAACTTCTGAAAAAACTGGACATTTTTTTATAGTTTGGGTCACTTTCTCTTCTGAAATTAGAAACTTCTAAAAAAAAATTGTTTTAATTTGGGTCACTGTCTATTTAAATGGCCAGTTGTGGTTGTTCAATTGCCGTCAATAAATTGTATTTCATTTTTTCTATTTTTATTAGCTATTTCAAAAGTTCCTGTTTTTTACGTCCCCCTGTATTTCGAATGCAAGGCCCCAAACGCTGTGTTCAGTAAATCCATCTTTTGCAGAACAGACTCTGCATCTACACATCTACATCTACACATCTACTGCATCTACATCTACGTCATCCTTACCTGTCACGGATAGTGTCGTAGTAACGCAAGATGTAGTCCACCATTTGATGGGCGGCGGTACGGTAGGCGTTAGCGTCCATTGCTGTGCCTGCTAGCCTGTAATGTTAATTGATTATAATGACTATATTATCAAAATATTTTTGCGATGAGGCAGCGTTTACATTTGTACGAAAAACTGTTTCCAGCCTTATGCATCCCTGCAAGAAAGCTGCATTTAGCTTCTTACGAGAAACTGTTTCTAGCCTTACGTACATCTGCAGTAGAAGTGCATTTAACTTCTTCAAAAACTACAGCATCCTTATATAAAGCGAAAGAATTTTGTTTTTTGTTGATAAAAACCTAACCTCCCACCTCTCAGAGCTAGTTCTAAGCAATATATCATCCTAGTACTTCTATATATCCCAGTAGATAATTCAAATAAGTGTGCGACAACCATTTTGAACAAATGGAAATAAAATTAACGATGATTAAGGAATACTCCTGCCCAATTTTTTTGTCGATTTAGACCTGCATCATCCCCGCACATTGAAGAATTTTTGTTGATGCAAAAAAATATTTCTCACAATTGGAATAAAAAGTCTGTGCCATGTGGGCGTTTTACAAAGTATTGATGCATGGTGATGACATGGTCTGGTGTGATGGATGGTGGATGATGATGAAGCCTAATACAATATCGCAATATTAAATAAAAACACACACATCGATTTAGCGAATTATACATAGATAATATGGACAAGCGCTGATTTTTGGAAAAGCGGGACAAGAATTTTGGCAGGTTCAACTTAAATCAATAATTCTCCGACTGCGTAATGATATTCCAACGCTCCACGCGAAGCGTTGAGCGTTGTTATTTTGCCTTCAGTTACGTCAGTACAAGAGATCGAAAATATTTTACCTTACCGAGCCATGGAAGTCGAATATTTCTAATCATAATTCAGCGAGAGCCTTGCACTATTTCCTAACATTGAATGCAGCTAAACACATTAAATCACGCTACGCAATCTCAGTAAAGATCTGTTCGTCTGTAACCAGACGCAGGCACCAGGAGGGCTTAGGTGTGCCTCTCGAGTCACGGGGGTGCCGACCCCTGCTGTGTGCAGTGGGTCAGTGGGACCCCTGCTGTGTGCAGTGGACCAGAACGCGGGTTGTGCTATGGAATTATGTACATATGTACATTACACCTCTCCCCTCTCTCATCGACTTCCCTGCCGTAGCTGGCTCAGCTCAGTTCCACGTATCTCAATTGAATGTTCCCGAAACTGAGTTTTAATTTCCAATACTGAATGAAGAAAATGAGATATTCATGATTTCAAAACACTGTTATCTACACGTGCCTGATTTCAAAACAATATTGCTTATGCATGCCTGATTTCAGAACAACGTATTATTTTCACAAAATAGGATCTAACTTTAGGTAAACCTCCAAACAAAGAACTACAAATAAGCATTAGCTCCCAGGATTGCTTCTTAACTGTTATTCTAGAACGATTTTTATTCAAATTTAACGGTTTGCTGAGCCCGCGTGGTTTCAAAAATACGTTTTTTTCACAGGAAAACAAGGCAGAGGTAGAGACGAGCTTGGGAATGTGGAAGAGGTCGTCATCCATATTTTCATTGCAATTTTTGAAGGTAAGACGTACAAGTGATAAATGTGAAAAAAGACATGAGAAGTTGAGATTTTACTTCTCATCTACGAGAGGAGAAAATTGATTCGTGGAAAAGTTTTGAGACATTTCTTTTGCATTCATGCTGAACCAAGTGTTGTGAGGCGCTTTTGTTATATTTAATGTTTTAGTGAGACAAATCTGTATAAATCGCACCTTAAAGCTCATTTCAATGCAATATATCATTTGAAGGAAACAAGAATGCCCTCAATACCTGGTTGAAACCCTGAAGAGAGATCCCCGTTGGATAAAGATGCAGATCGAAGGATCCTTTTCTGAGATAAGTTCTCGAACTGATCAGGTCAAAATTTTAAGAAAGACAGAGCTTCGTCCGACCGTGACCTGCCTCCAACGCCGCTGAAGGTAAACTGAGTGCACGAGCCATAGGCCTACCGCTCTAGGCTGTGCAAAATGCTCTTTTACTTCAGACTACCTCTCTTTTGCACTCATGATAGAATATTTAAAGTAATAATGCAAAATGATACGTTAAATTGCATGAGACGTCTCAACCGCATCAAGACGAGCTCATTTTGAAAATAAATATAATAATATAATATAAAATATAAATAAATATGATAATAAAATATTGCACAAACGCGCGTACAAATTTCAAGCACTTGTTCGCATACATTTACTAGTTGTGTACGAAACAATAAAAATTCAAGACTAAGCAGGAAAGTGATGGGTTACTTCTCATTCCAGTTAGAAATGTTTGAGGTCTTCAAATGGTTGAAAGAAAGAAGTCGCATATTTCTCTACCCACTGGGACGGCAGTCCTCTTTTATAACGTGGTACTCAGGCCTTTTTTTTCGTGTCCACATAATTTTGTAATGCATAGAAATGGCGCCGTTGGATGTATGCCGCATAGATTGTGTGCTGTGAATGTTGGGCATCACTGAAATTATCTCCTGATAAAAGCGAAAAAAGATAAAAGCAATTTCGTGTAAGTCGACACGTGGTGTTTGCACGGTTGGATTGTCACGACCCCGTCATGGAGGACCTTGAGGGACAAAAATGCGTTAATTTGCTATCCTTTTCTATATATCAAACTTACTTAAAAAATTACATTAAGTTTGTTACATCATGAAAATGTATGCGAAACTAGGCCATAAGCGTTCTAGCTATTTTTTGTCTCATCTCTAGGAACGGCAGGAAATACGTCTTCTTATCCTAATTTGTTTGTTCACTTTTTGGTGAGCAGACTTCTGCATTATCGTAGTATCGAGTAGAAATTCACAAGCAAGCGTTTCGCATTCTCAAGCCGATGCCGATGCATCTAACAGTCGTCATCCTGAAAGATAACGATAAGCGAAGCCTTTCTTCAGTCAGACATTGTACAGATAGTAAAACTCTTATCTAGTAGCTGAATGAAGCTATGCTGTTCAGTTTACCGAAGTCATTAACTAAAGGACCCACAACTGTGTAGTTGAAACCGCCCCAGAACCTGACAGACCCTCCTCCTTGTACCGCCCCTTGCTTATAGGCTTCGTTGAAGGCTTCATGAAGTCTTCAATGAACACGACGGCGGGCATCATTGCCATAGTGACAGGATCGTGATTCATCTGACCACATGACACTTCTCCACTACTCTACAGTCCAATGTGCGGGTACACTTCTCCACTACTCTACAGTCCAATGTCTCCACAGTCTCCACTACTTTGGCCCAAGTTAAACGAGTGGTCTTGTGGGTATCAGTTACCATTGGCTGTTTACGAGCCATCCTGCTCCATATATCAATTGCATGGAGCTCCCAACGAAGAATTCTTTCAGAAACAGCAGGAAAAGGACCTTCATTGACGTTTCACAGTACATAGTTCCATCCTTGATACAAAGAGATTCCTGTCAACCCGTCTTTTCCTTTTCCTGTCTTTTCCTTTGCTTTGAAGGTCTAGTTCCACTTTGGACCACTAATGGCCACAAAGACTTGCCATTCTAGTGGAAAACTAGTGACTTGCGAGCTCGGTCTGGAATAGGTAGAGCTCATTTCAATCCTAGGAACACTGAGCACTTGTATCATTGAACGTATTCAAACCAACGCGTAGCCATAATTTAAAATGGTCACCCGTGTTGTATTAATAAATGAATGCCTGTAATTTTTAACCGATGTAACGATATGGGTTATAAATGGTTTGAAATGTTTGAGAGAAGCTCAACAAGTGGCAACGGTGCGCAACAGGTGGCAAGCCCAGACGTCGATGCTAGAGCCCTTGGATCAATACGCTGGTCTCTTTCGCAGGATTTTCCTCTTCTCCTCACGCACAGCTTTGGGGGGCAGGAACCCGCCGTCCTGACTCCAAACTTAGGATTCATTTAGGATAGTACGTGACGTAAATAGCTATAGGCTGGGCAGGAGCAGAACAACATTTAACACTTTGACTACGATTCTCCAAACAGGTTAAATTACATGCCGACAAATATCTATACTGTGAATTTAAAAATGAAGGATTTTGGTTTCACAAATTTGCTTACTCTATTCATTTTCTTTCTAATCAGAACTAGCTTATTCGATTGATGAACACAAATTTGAAGAAAACTTGAAAATTCGTCTTTATACATGATAGTGCTTTGGTTCCATTAGGTTAGGTTCGATGATCGCGTGTACCATATATGACCCACTCCGGAGGTAAAGTGTTAAGGACTGAAAACGACGGAAATGCAAGTGAACTTCTCATTGGACTAATGGGAGAGAGAGATGATGACCATTATTCTGCGATTCCGCACCGGACATTCGGGCTGGTGGAATGTACATTGAGACCAGTAGATTTTGTCCGTTGCGTGTGATATCCGATAATACGTATGCGGTGTCCGTAGATAAGACGCTCGACTGTACACACACAGAGTTTAAGCACTGAATTCTAATCATGGGCAATCCCCTTGCTATTCATGTACACAACAATGGTAGACTAATTTCTAGATAACATTCACACATATGGGCTTTAAGCGAGAACCAACAGAGAACACAATGGAGAGCCATTCCCAATGTAAACAATGGTGGCTTTACTTCTTGGTAAGGTTCGCTCTAATGTACTTCTTATGTGACAACAATCTGTCACGCCAACTAACTTACCCTGAATATCGACTAACGAACTATCCCGAGATATCTCGTGCCCGTGTTGTTGTATTCACACAGTCACTGTCGGTTACATGGACCGTGTGAAAGCACTGCCTTCCTTCTCGCGATAATTTGTTAAATGCACACCAGAATCATCGTAAAAGAAAAGTAACAAGAAACTGAACGGAACACTCGATACCTGGGCTCGACGTAAGAGGATTTGACCTGGCGGGGCTGCCCTGTTAATCGTGGCTACAGGGGACAAAGTCTCGTACAGAGAGAGCGACGTACGCGTGAAGCGATCCCTGGTCCAGAGACGTACGCGTGAAGCGATCGCTGGTCCAGAGACGTACGCGTGAAGCGATCCCTGGTCCAGAGACGTACGCGTGAAGCGATCCCTGGTCCGGCTGAGCCTAAAAAATCCTCAAATTTATGACTATTGACTACAATAATTCTGAATTTGTCCCCTCTGAAAAACTTGCCCCGGCTGTAGTTAAGATGAGTTACGGAACGCTTCGTGTACGTAGTTGCTCGGTTCCTGTTTTTCTTTGACTGAGGCGAGCGTAATGTATGGTACAGGCGATCATCTAACCTAACCTAATCTAATCTGAAGTAACCGTAGCACTGACATGTACCAATAAGAAAAATTAATTTTTCGTGAAATTTGCGCTCATTACTCGAATAGGCAAGTTTAGATTAGAAAGGAAATTAATAGGATAGCCAAATTTGTGAAACAAAATCATTCTTTTTTACATTCACAACTGAGATATTTGTCAACATGAAAATTTTCCTGTATGAAGAATTGCAGCCGAAGTGTTGCGCGGGGTACCTTTCCCGCCATAATGTGCGGGGGTGAGTCGTCCCGCCATAATGTAAGGGGGTGAGTCGTCTTGCCATAATGTGCGGGGGTGAGTCGTCCCGCCATAATGTGCGGGGGTCAGTCGTTTCCGAGAATTTAACGTGTAAAGCTTTTGGAAAAAGTTAATTGTTTATGTTGTTATTAATACAACATTGCACTGACATTCAACTTCGTAAATTTTGGAGGTGAGAATGTTGATAATTACCTTTTAAATAGAATATTTTATCACGCTCCCGATGTACTAATGCTTATACCTAATTTACTTCATTAAGGGCACTCGATTAGAATTCAGCGACACTTTCGTGTGTCTTAGACAAGCTTACCTTAATTTTTGCTCTTTGGTTTTACTTGGATTGATAGTTTTTATTAATTGTAATAACTCAAAGACAAAGTTTTTCAGCAACCACAAATAAAATGAGCGTTGGAGCTCAAAAAACACATCACTCAACTCTGGTGCGTTGGTGCACAGGTGGCGCACCGCGTACACAGCGTGTACGTCTCCTGACGAGATCCTTGAAGGATCATTCGTGAGCATAGGATTGTTGAAATCCTGGAGGATTAGCAAGAATCGTGAAGGATTAGCAAGAATCGTGAAGGATTAGCAAGAATCGTGGAGGATTAGCAAGAATTGAGGAGTATTAGCAAGAATTGTGGATGATTAGCCAGAATCGTAAAGGATTAGCCAGAATCGTAAAGAACTAGCCAGAATCGTGAAGAATTAGCCAGAACCATGAAGGATTAGCCAGAATCGTGAAGGATTAGCCAGAATCGTGAAGGATTATTCGTAATCATTCGTGGTCAGGACGCTGGACGATCTGACGTACCTGAGACGGGCGTTCACCTGACCAGTTCCGTAAAGGACTGTTGGTGAGACAGCGCAGGTATCACAACAGCAGCTCGGGTTGCTGGTGTTGAGACGGGAGCGCTAGGGAACATGGAAACAAACTTCAGAACACTGACGCTGTGTCCCAACCAGGACCTACAGAGAACACAGTGTATATGGCGGGTACAATGGCCGTTTGAACTCTAAAGTACTGCCGACGCTACCGTCTAGCGAACACCCGCTGAGAATGCAGTGCTCAAAACTAGGGAGAATCGTGGCACTCAGCCAAATTTTCTGGTGCAGACCTGAGGAAAAAGGAGACAAGTAATGCACAGCATAGGGATAAAAATCAGAGTTTTGATTGATGTATTATTTTCGTAAATTCAAGCTGTGGGACTCGTTTGAAAATCGTTTACGTTAGAATTTTAACTAATGTCTCCCACATACGCTGGTGTTATTTTTGGCCCATAACGCTTAGAAACTTCAAATTACTTACAAATTAAAGCGTTTCAATTTTCTAATGCAGAAAACTTTATAAAATTTATTTTCTTACCACGAGCGAAGGAGAGAGACCCTCCTCTCAACCTTGTTTTTCACACTCTCTTTTCTTCCTCTTCTATCAAGGGATATTGTGTGGGAACACACCTTGGGCATAGTCCGAGTCACTAGCTGAAGTGCTACAACTCATACTACTACTACTAGAAAATAACCGATAACTTCAGAGTGACAAGGACGCTTTAGTTTCGATGTTAAATTTCAGTGCACGAGACTCCAACTATAACATTATTTCCGTTGTATGCGACTTGTATCGAAACCAACGTCTTCTTCGCAACTATTCAACCTTTTGTTGTTAATTCCAGCATTCCAAGGAAGGCACTCGGTCTTTTCGCGAAAAAATTTCGATGCTCAACCGGGTTTCGAACCGAGGTGTTCTGGAATGCTCGACTCACGCATCGCTAAAACGGCAATTGTTGAGCCTGGAGTATTTACCATTTGGGAATTAACTTTTTATCATCTGTCGAGAGTGTAAAATTTGATAAGCTTTCATTTGCGAGTAATTTAAAGTTCCTAGGTCCAATAAGTCAAAAGTAAGAACTGGTTAAACGGGAAACATTCACTAAAATTCCACGAAAAATAAGAAGGCTCACATGGATTATTTGAGGGCTGCTTTTCTTTCTCTTTTTTTGGAGGAGAAATAAAAATTTACGCAGCATTCGCAGAAAATTAGATAAACTTTTATTCAAGACTAATTTGACGATTTTATGTGCGATAAGTAATAGATAAGGGCTCGCTAAAAATTTCCCTAATTTTTATTTAGATTTCAAGCGGTGTCCAGGTCAGTACCGACCATGGTGTCGAGAAGCGGCACTCGAGTGTGTACCGTCAGCATATGAAAGGCTGAAACTTATTCTCGTACTAACCTCTATCTCGAAATAACTATAGTTAAATTGGGATTTGAATTTGTCAGTACTGTAAATTTTGTGTAAATAAAATTTCATTTCATGTCTTGGTACTTACAAAATATGCTCAAGTTATGGATCTTCACCGCCGAGTTTGAATGTCATCGTTATACTGCGTTCTGAAATTATTATCCATTATCTTATTTTGAAATCATTTAGCACAATAAATTCAGTCGATTCGAATAACAAAACACCTGACGTGCACTCATCGATGAAAATCTTTCATTGTTCATTGCCTTACTCCATGGCGCACTGGTTATCGTGATACCCTAGCAGACGGAAAGTAAGGGTTCGACTCCTGGCTCAGGCACTGATTTTCACGTAACCACGCAGTGCTTCTCACGGAAAATTAAGCTTGAACCTCACGTCTCTCACGCACCAGTAGTTGTGAGGCATTGAAAACCCAACCGTAAAACGTGTTGAAATGAATAAAGGTCCCTTTTTTTAAAGATACTTTTTCATTGTTGGTGTATAGTACTTTGGCAAAAGGTATTCGGTGTTTGCATGTTTGAATGACGAAAACATGAATGGGTAAGCTGGAGTAGGTACCTTACGTGTCACATTCGTTACCAAATTTTCAAAAGTGAATTTTAGCAGAAGTGTTACTATAGATAACAGCACTCGCTGAAAACGAGCCGTTATTGGGCTCCATGACGCACTGGTTACCGTGATAGCCTCGCGGCTGAGAACTGAGGGTTCGACTCCCGGCTAAGGCACTGATTTTCACGTAACCAGGGAGTACTTCCCTTGGAAAAGGAAGCTTAAACCTCACATTCCTAACACCTCTCACGCGTCAGTAGTTGCAAGGCATTGGAAAAATAACAGTAAAACGTGTTGGAATTAACAAAGATACTTTTAAAAAGGTACTCTTGGTGTGGGGTCCAGGAGGACGCCTCGAGCTCCGCCATCAGCAAGACGTCGGGCGGAAATGAGCTGGTGTCAGCAACTGATGCTTCATTGTAGCAATAAATACTACACGTGTGATGGAGGCTCGAGCGCGTGCTACACAAATGAATAACAGCTCTTTCGTTCCGCCCGTCCACTCAAATTAAGTTGGTTGTCTCTGAATGAGAGCGTCCACGACCCCAGCTACAGCACCAAGCTGAATCTTAAGTCTGGCAGATGGGCTTGCGGTTGGCAATTTGATTTTCTAAAGTTAATATAAGTTTAAAATAAGCAAGAGCATGCATTTAATTACAGGGGACACAGTATCAATTTGCCGTGATTGTTCGGTATTGTCTAAACAAATTGTTCTGGCCAACACCTCACGGCAACAACCTCGGCTGGCGAAGACGCCTTCATATCAGCTAGAAATAATAACTCGAAGGTCGCGGAGTCCGAAGGAGTAGAATACGACTCCGACTCCGCTCGAGTCCGACTCTGTAAGCTAAACAAGGCTTCCTGGGGGCTCCTTGGACTAGCTTTCCAAGCTCCAATATCGGCTTGAAGAAGAAAAAAGTTTTCTGCTATTCTACTCCCTTCCGTTCTGAAGAGAATTTTCAACTGATTCGTCTTTATTTTTCTCACATAAATGCCGGCGTTCTTGTAAGAAAGTTTTGACAGCTGCACGGAATTACTGCATTCAGTGATTACGATGGTTGAGTTATTAGGATTTATTTTCCCTAATCTAGTATAACACTAAAACTCTGATCGTCTTGCTTGTTTGCTTGCTTGCTTGAAACCGTGCACACGTTTGTCTGTCGGCTCTGAGATATTCGAAATTTATACTCTTCGTTTAATCATGGGTTGTGGATACCGACTTAACTACGTAGGATAAATTTCTGGATACGGTTTGATTTTGATCAATTTTATTTGGCCCAACGGGTCACGAGTAGTCTAGTATTCGTATAAAATTAATGTCCGTGAGCAATTAGGCACCGAGTCACAGACACGCACCTCGAAATATGACGTCACTTGCGAATGCTGGATAAGAATTTTCCACAATTACAATCAGAAGGTCCAATTAGGCATTTAATAATGATAATATTAATAAAATAATAATAATAATAACTAACTGGCAGGACCAGCGGATAATTCGAGGTTAGAATCTTTAGGAGTGTAAGTTTATGATCAAGCTGTAGTATAGATACCGCAATGATCTTT
>VOMN01039860.1:0-22486 GCA_014899125.1 Orchestia grillus
TGCTTAGTGTGTCTGGTGGGCTGCTGAGTGTGTCTGGTGTACTGCTGAATAGTCAAGGTCATTGCAGCATAGCATTGCAGAATGGTCACTGCAGAATTTTAATATTCACTAGACGACTCGTGATCCGTTGGTTCAATTTAAATTCACCAAAATCAAAGCGTATCCAGAAATATATACCCTATTCAGTTAAGTCGGTATCCACAATACAGGATTAAACGAGGGGTATAAATTTCTAATATCTCAGATCCGATAGACAAACGTGTGCACGGTTTCAAGCAAACAAGCAAGACGACCAGAGTTTTAGTATTATATAGATGATGTTACTAAAGGTTATTTCCGGTTTAACAAGACGGTAGTTTTCAGTAACATTTTAGCGGAACAAACAGGTTCAACACAACTTAAAATACCTTTTTTTGATCACAAGGCTGATAGTTTTTCATTGTTTTCTTTTTAAAAACGGCAACGTTCAAGAATGAACTGTAAACTCTACGATCATTCACACTGGAGGACACTCTTGTTCGAAGCTGAAGTCGTTCTGGTACAACGAAACCCTTGCGGTCTTTATTAAAAACACTACAAAAACCGCGTGTCTGTCAATATTTTTGATTATGTTATCCATACCTACGAACTTCTTGAACGTTTCAAGCATAGGAGAATAATTCTAACCAAAGTGTCAGTGTGCTATGTAAGTTTGGCACCAATAATTATAGACGACGGATCATATATCTTTTGCGTGCAGAGACATGGCTTGGCAGGTGCCATAAACAGCGAACTGGTGGTAGAACCGAGATACTTTCGCACTACGGTGCCAAAAATGAGTCCGTCGTACGATGTTGGCTTAAGAAAACGAATGAATGATTACCAATGCTTCAATACTTCTAACTGTGTTCTGTCACATCTACGAGAACAACCGTTAAATTAATATTTTCAAATGCGCGTGAAGTGCACTTTTTCTGAACCAAGTACAGTGTCCAACGCAATTTTACGTTCAACAACCGATAATAATCAAATTTACAAATAGCGAAACCTTAACACCTTTTTCTCACAATAACTCATAATAATTTCAATGCGAGTATTTTTCCAACCGTGGTACGTTCGACTAGAACCTGAATTGTACATCAAATTTAGTATCACTGAACCGAAAACTTTGTCGAGAGTCGGCGTATTAGACTTGACTACTTGACAGGAAGTGTTTTATAGGCAGAATTTAATGTTTAATTTTACTACTTTAATTTTTTACTACTGGTGATGCTGAATTATTTTCACCCCGTGACATGAGTACCACACCCCTTTACATAACATGATTTAAATTTCGTTAAGTACCATTAAATACGCACGCATTACCCATTATAACTTTCATTCGAGCGAGAAAACTGAAAATAATGTCTTCGCGCACATCACACGCACATCACACACACATCACACACACATCACACACACATCACACGCACATCACACACACATCACACACACATCACACATACCATCAAATTCCTCTTAACGCTCCCTAGTGCCTGAAGGCAAATGATGCGTCAGGAGATGCGAGACTCTGACTGACGCTATCGACTGCGAGTTATTCTGCAAATAATTGAACGTATATCGCCGGAACTGATAATTAAAGCACTAGCGGCGAGACCTATCGAGACAGACGGGAATCTTTGTGTTCATTTTTTAAATGAATGGTGTTTTGCCACTGAAGCTTGTGATATGCCACAAATGTGCATCATCGTTTGCTTTAAAATCTACTCGTCATAATCAAACTGTGTTAACCCAAATAAGGCCATATCCTGTTTAATCAAATGATGCATTTATTTTATTTAGATCATATTCATTTACGATGCGATATTCTGTACCCTCTGTACGACACAAGCGTACAGCAGCGCAGCTTACAGTAATTTTTTCCTACTGGTAAGCGGGCCCCGCCAAAAATGGCGGGACTAATGATGTTGATTTTTAAAGATGCTCTTTTATTTACGGTAATTCTGACATGAAATAATGTTATTTTCAGTATCACTGATACAGACTGCCTCGTTTGACAGTCTCGCTGATTAGGAATACAAACCAAGGAATTATTTCCTATCTAAATCCTTAAGAGCGTGACAGAGAGACGGACGGACCAAGCAAGCAACACTGAGCTATCCCCTGTATAATAATAGCCCAGTGTTACTTGTTTGCTTGGTCCGTCCGTCTCTATGTCACGCTCTTAAAGATTTAGATGGGAGAAAATTCGCGGGTCGGTATTTCCAAACACTAGGAGGAACCATGAAAATTTCCCGGAAATGTAGATAAACAAACTTTAGGATAACCAGCCCATGAGAAGTGGTCCTCTCAACTGTTGGTTAAAGATTCAGGGCAGAGATAGTCCGGTCGTGGAAGCAATTTTCTTCTTGATGATGCGAGTAATCTGAACTCTATTAGGGAAACTGAAAATGTGCCTCGAAGACTGGCTTTTTATAGCCAAACATGCAACCCGTAAACAGGATACTTCGCTCGAGACCTGAAATTTCACTTGTAAAGTGGCGAAGCGTGACGGAACGGTAGGTGCGTAGGTAGGTACAAGCGCATTAATACATAGATTAGCAAGACTGTCAGAGAAGGCAGTCCGTATCAGTGATACTGCACCTTACAATATTTCATGTCAGAGTTACCGTAAATAATGTCTTCGCGCGTTTTTTGTTTCAAATATTAACCTTCAGTTACCGTAAATAAGAGGGAATCTTAGGAAATAAACATCATTCATCCCGTCATTTTTTGCAGGGTGCGTCTACTAGTTATTATACAGTGAAATGAAATACCGAGCTAGCGACGGAGAGGCCAAGGAGCTAAGCAGCCAACAAACTGTGCATCAGTACAAAGCAAAACATCAACATTACGGCTGTAGGAGAAGCATCCTGCGTGCGGCGCCGTATGCTTGCTGGGACTTTAAACTGAACATCGAACTGAAATGATGAGAAGAGAGGCTCAAGTGAATCACCTTATAAATTTAATACTTCTCAGAAGCTTTTCAGTAGTAAGTTACCCCTCGAGCCCTTAAGAGAAGTATAAAATAACCTAGCAGAATTTTTCGGAGAATTACAGTACTTCTTTCACTAGGGAACCTAAGTTTCTCATATTCTAACTAGTGTGTATGTCCGTTTAAAATAACGGGTTTTAATGAACTCATTAATTTAAATAAGTAATTTTGACGAACACATATTGATATTTATGAAATGACATGACTAATATACAGTATCCGATTTACAAATTCATAAATTCTTCAAATTTGTGCTTTTATCATAGCTTGAGCGGGAATAAATTGTATTCGTGCTACCTACTGACTGAATATGGAAAGCAGTGGTTGTTTCAGTATTGTTTTTATGTAACAACTGAAAAGTTAATTTTGTTCTATATTATTCCTTCAGAAGCGGACACCAAACATATATATATATATATATAAATACATAAATAAATGGGTGTTATTATGTTAGATTGACTGAAATTCTTTGTTGGCTGTGAATCGGCGTAGTAGAGCGCGATGTGTGGTTTACGTGTACACAAGGTTACAACGTCATGAGTGTGTCCAACGTGTCTTGTGTCAGTCTGATGTGTTAGACGATTGTGTCACGTGTGCCATACGTATGTGACATGATTGGTTATGTGGGTCCAGTGTGTGTGTGTGACGTAATTGATTATGTGGATATTTGTCTTCTATCTGACGTAATTGGGTATATGGACATGATGTATGAAACGTAATTGAGTATGTGTGCCCAATGTGCGTGATGTAACTGGGCATGTGAGTCCAATGCATGTGAGGTAATTGGGTACGTAAGTTCGATGTATGTGACGCAATTGGGTATGTGGGTCTAATATGCGTGGTCCACTATGTTCATATGAGTGATATTCTGCTAAAGGCAAGAGTTCCCAACTTTAGTTCTTTGTTCAATAAAAATCGAATATACTCAATTGGAAATTAACGATGAATATGATAGAAATATAGTATCCTAAAAACACTGTAATTTCGACGCTTCGAGCCTAGGCGATTTTCATCAAATCTCTGCCTAATGCCCGCATGTTTTTCTGTAGATTCATGAGGAATACATTCAGTAATGAAGCATATCATACATAACTACTGTAGCAGAAGTTGTAAATTTTGAGCTCGCCATGCGCAGTCCCGTTATGAACGGCACTGAAACACTTCACAGCTCATTATTAACACTGCGCAGTCTACTACGACTTTCTACCTTAAAAGTAATAATCAGAAACGTCAACTGACGAAGCGTGCGTGCGCCTGGTTTGTCAAGTGACAGTCTGCAGTTGTGGCAAAGAGGGAAATCATTTCGGGAAACAGGCAGGGGGCACTGGAGTAGCTTTGATGGCCGCGACAGCTCGGAACTCTGGAGGTGCGAGCGTAAAATGAACCTTGCAAATGGAGTGTCGAGCGGTGCCTGCGGGGGGCATCATGAAAGGAAACGGCTCCACCTCTTCGGGTTTGCGCCGTGGCTTCCTGGCCGAGGCAAAACTGGGCTAAATTAGGAGCTCTCTTCCATGAACCTGGGGAAAATTTTAGAAACGTTTTAAAGGAGTTTGTGCGGGATTTAACAGGTTTGCAGGATTCGAAAGTGAGGGAAATTTGGGAAACTTTCTGTTTTCAGGATCGGCAAACTTGAACATTGAGAAATTGTCAAAAAGCTATTCAGTAGACTTACAGTGAACTGGAAAGCTTTCACCCAGTTGCTGATATTAGGTGTAATATTTAATCTAACCAGTACAAAATGCTAGGGATAGTTCCGGATCAACTTGATGAAGATAAATGAGCAAGAGAACTTCCCTGAGAATGTTTATTGGGGACTGATTGAGCGAAGTTGAACAACTTTCACATGGCAATTCAGTAGAATTCTGCCGACTGCAGCATCCATGTTGTATAACATACAAAAATGACCCACGTGTTCAATGTTGCATTTTTTGTTCATGCAATGGAAGGGTCGTGCGTCTTTGTAATGCGTGTGTGTGTGTTTGTGAACTGTGTATATTTGCTGTTATTATTTTTATAGACTATATTACTTCAATCAGTCACGCGTTCCTGCAACCATTGCATGTTTTCTTCTGTGTGTGCGTTTTATAAACTGTGTACATCTGCTGAGATTCTCTTAATGATTTTGTAATTTTTAAAAGCAGCATGTACTTCGTAACATAAGAGATAAGCGTACTTTCCTCCTAGTCAGGAGGTCTCGGGTTCGATACCTCGAAGCGGAGTGCTTCCCTTGGGCAAGGAAGATTAGAACACGACGTGCCTGAAAAGGTGGCACATCATTGTGGCCTGGAACGTTGTGCCCAAACTAATTCTAATTCTATTTCCAAGATTGTATGTCACTGTAAGCTTTGCATGTTTTTGTGACTTGTATGGATTTTTTTAACAGTTTGCATTCGATGCGATTCTTTGGAGATAGTGCTATTCTGATAACCTACAGGTTCATACAAGCTGTAAGAGCGTTTTTCACATCGTTTGTACGTATGACTTTTGTGTGCATAATTAGACCCGAAATGAGGGAGCGTTTGGGCTCATTTTTTCTAAGCTTCTGATTTTTGACACCGTACGTTTTTTTGTTTTTTATCAAACTGTGTTGCTTCACCTCATTTTTTAAGACTCGTTTTTTATTGCATTTTTTTGAAGGCTAAGCGCATTCGTTTGACGGACGTTTTTGTGAACTGTGTTTTCGTAAACTCGGTTTTCTTAGAACCTCGCCTTTCTTCACGCAGGGTATCGTTGGCAATGCAGTGTTTATGTACAAGCGTGAATTTGTAGTCAGCTTTTTTTCGGACTGTGATGACTGAATGTAAGTTCCCTTTGTTGTAAACATTCCTTTTTTCAAAATGGAGTTTCTGTGCATTTTTATAAATTGTGGCTGAATTTTTCATGACTTAGCTCGTTGGGTGAAGAACGTGAGTTTTTTCGGACAGTGTTGGTGTTATAATATCGCACTTATTTAAATCAACATTTTTATTTTCGGTCGAATTGTATTACAAAATGTTCATACGATCTGGACCGTCGATTTTCTAATCTACTTTAGTGGAAACATATTTATCAAGTTAAAGTGCAACAACCGTCTGCTGTGAAGTGCAAAACCGTCAGCTAGGAAGTGCAAAAACGTCAGCTAGGAAGTGCAAAACCGCCTGCTGGGAAGTGCAACAACCGACTGCTAGGAAGTGCAAAAATGCCAGCTAGGAAGTGCAAAACCGTCTGCTGGGAAGTGCAAAACCGTCAACTAGGAAGTGGTAAGCCGTCAGATAGGAAGTGCAACAACCGTCAGCTAGGAAGTGCAAAACCGTCAGCTAGAAAGTGGTAAACCGTCAGATAGGAAGTGCAACAACCGTCTGCTGGGAAGTCCAATAACCAACATCTAGGAAGTGCGACAACCATTTGCTGGGAAGTCCAATAACCAACAGCTAGGAAGTGCGACTGGTGTCGGCTAGGAAGTCATGTACGGCGACGGCACAAATTGTAAATTTCACTCCTCTTTGAACTGTTAAAAGTTGTCTCGCAGTCATCACCCGCCCGGTGCCTGCGGGCCATCTGTTGACGGACAGCTGCAAGATCTACCCTCAATTTCTACTCTCGGGGACATCTATCGCGAGTGAATGAAACTTTCAAAGGGATTGTATGGAGAGGCGCGAGGGCAAGCGTTTATTGTAGGCTTGTATCATTGCAGCGAGCTGTAAGTTCGTTTCAGATGAGACTCTATGAGACACTGACAGGTTTTTTGTGCCTCCAGCAGTGACATCATCCCGTGGTAGTACTCGTGATTTTGAATATCTTGAATTCGTTTCTCAATTGAATGTGAATGGTGTGTGCTTTTGAAAAAAAATCTACGGATTACAGTCGTCGCACTTCAGTGCCAAGCCTGCGATGGTGCTGAAATGAAAAGGCGGAAGCTCTAAATGTGTCAAAGGATGCATGTGTAATTGCTTAATAAAGAAATGAATTACGCCTAAAGATATACAACATCATAGGTTGTCCTACTCACTGAAAACGCTTTCCGTATATCCGCCTAATTTTCACTGATATGTACCTTCCGGATGGAGAATTTAAAGATCGGAGTCAGTATCACATATGTAAATGAAGTTCTTTACCGGATTTTCATACGTTGAAAATAAGAAAATGAAGTTGATTATCAAAGGTTATAAAGTGTAATCTAAGATATTAAGATCATTCATCAGATATTCACGTTTTGCTCGATCACGTTCGAAGAACATGAAAAATGATTTTTTTCTGGCATCTTATTTTTTTGCAAAAAGGTAAACTGAAAAATCACTAAACTGAATACGCGATGTATCGAAATGGATTAAATAAACAATCTTATTCCCAACAGTTTTGAAATGGAGTTTCAATAGCTACACATACACTCGAGCTTTGAAGTGCACAAGCGTGGGAGTTTTACCGCGAGTACACAATTAGATCGTAAAAATTCCGAGATCAATTCTAAAAAATAACGATATTGAAAAGTAAAATTTACGAAATTTTACATAAACGATTTTGTGATTGACTCAAGCATTACGAGATTCAATACCCGAGATTGCGAGCTTTTATGTAAAAGATTTTGAGATTGATTCTAAAAAATTACGAGATTCCATACCCGAGATTACGAGCTTTCATGTCGGAGATTATGAGATTGAAAACCAGAGATTACGAAACTTTTTATCGAAGATTCTGAGAATGATTCTCAAAGAAACTTTTTGTTGAACTTATTGTTCTGTACCCAGCACTCACAAATGTGTAGTAAATGTATATGTACTACATTATACGTACCTCGCATGTATAAAATAATACGGAAATATTCCTTCACTAAAAATCCGGTTCAGGTAGGCCACGATGTATGTCACGTTTATTTTATGCACAATTTGATTTAGGCTCAACATTTTTAGTCATAGGTATTCGATGCACATGCATGCAAACATATCGAACTACGGTGTTACTTAATTGTAATTATGCAACTCATAATTCTCGATTTATGGATACCAATTACCACTGTTTTCTTCCAGCACGCGTTGTGTTTTACGAATAGGTATTGCAGAGCGCATATCACGGCTTATGAAGAAACCACGTCTTTTCTAAAAAATTCGCTTTCGTTACCCCTAGCTGTGGGGAAGTGAATGGCAAAGAGCGCAGTAAATTATGGGGAGGGCGTGTAACCCTGCTAGGTTAAGCGTCGCCAGGTTAGAGTTAGATTCAGGTTAAGGTTAGGGTTAAAGTTAATGTTAAGGTTATGGTGAAGGTAAGATTACGGTCAAGGTTAAGGCTACGGTCAAGGTTAAGGTTACGGTCAAGGTTAAGGTTACGGTTAAGGTTAAGTGTAGGGCTTAGGTTGAACATTCAAGATTCCTGTGCATAATTATAGGTGATAGTACGAGTTGTCTTCAGCGAAACTTAGCAAGCTCACCGCGTCAACGGGATAAGTTGTGTAAAAAAATTCTCAGCGATAGTTCGACTCCTCCCTCAAAATGACGAGTTTTTCCAATGGTACTCCACATGTGTTCTTAATTTTGAGCAAGTTCGACTTCGCTTTGAGTAGAAAACTTGAGAAGAACTTGTTCGTCCTTCATCTATCTCTTTCGATATAGACTGACCATTCCCAAGAGCAATCATACGTCTGGATCAAACGAAGAAGGCTCAGGGTTGTATTTATTTTCGTCGGAAAAGCAATGAGGAAGTAGATCGTTCAAAGAAAACAATTAGTTGATGCACTGCCAGGCCTGACTCAGATCTATTGTATTATACACAGCTCTTGTGTGTTTCTGACTGCCCCACACGTTACGACTGTTGGGTCCCGTACGTACTGTATTTATCGACTCTGTTTTGTTCCATCCCACCTACGCAATACTACACCGTGCCTTATTAATTGATCATTCTTTAAGTGTGTTCATGGACGTGTTGAGAAACTACATAGTTCCGTAAACAAACCTGACGCAGTCAGTGCGAACAGTGCGTCTTCAATGAGCGTGTTGTATGTACAACGAAAGATTCAATACCCTCGACTGTGAGAAGTGCTTGTTTCATTAAAAAATCATTATTCGAAAGGCTAAATCTCTGCGTTTACGAGCTTACAAAAACACACCCTTGAAATGAAGTTTTTCAACAGCAAGACTGTTCTGATTCGCACCCACGCTTCCTACACTTCAGTCTACCACAACATTACGCATCCCAATTTCCAGACAACGACTAGAGGTGACACAGAGCCCGTGAAAAAGCTCACAAATAATTCGAGGAACATGTTAACCTTGCGAGGAACATGTTAACCTTGGCAGTACGTGTGTTTTTGTAGGAGTTTTTCGCTCGTGAACTCAGAGGCCTGGAAGTGGAGGTGTGCAGGAGTGCGATCGATGCCGTTGTGTCGTGCAGGACTCCGGCCTGACCTTAGGTGAGTGGCGGTGATTTGACGTCAGAACTCGTGCAGCGATGTTGTGGCGGTGATCTGATGTCATAATTAACTTAGGAAGCGATGTTGTGGCGGTGATCTGATGTCATAATTAACTTAGGAAGTGATGTTGTGGCGGTGATATGATGTCATCATTAACTTAGGAAACGATGTTGTGGTGGTGATATGATGTCATCATCAACTTAGGAAACGATGTTGTGGCGGTGATTTGACGTCAAAACTCGTGCAGCGATGTTGTGGTGGTGATCCGATGTCATAATTAACTTAGGAAGCGATGTTGATTTGACGACCGAACTGGCTTAGGGAGCGATACCTGTAGGAGGCATTGCATTATCGTAGTAGGCGTCTAATTCAATATATTTCAGTGACTGAATAAAGATTATATCATTCACAAACATATTAACAATTTTTCCCATCGATGTAATGAAGCTGCTACACTTCGGCGAAAGAGAGTTTCAAAACGTAACCTTATCAGATTGAACATAAGCATTGTAAAATTCAGCTCCTGTTCCATTGACTTTTTGATACCCTTCTCGAAATTAAATTGTATCTATCTTTCCTCTAAGACGTCAATAACCCGCGACTGCAGTGACATCATAGCTTCTGCAGGGCGCTATTGTATCCCTATCTAAAAACTTTCAGTAACTTCACTTGTAAAAAAGCATTCCCGAAAGCATAAATAACAAGGTATTTCTACCCAAAAAACTTTCTCAAGTATCCCTACCTGAAACTTGAGTATCTTTACCCTAAAATTTTCAGTAACTTCATTTTTAAAGAAGTACTCTTTGATGCATAACCAACAGGGATTCATCTGCCTAATCACGAGTACTGAGGCGTGTAAAATGGACACTTGGAAAATCGAGCTTTGAATTCTTTAATTTAAGCTAATTAAGATTAGAATAGTATTGAATGAATTGCCTAATTTTCCTTCGCCACAACTCTAAAAGATAATTTCTTTAAAATCAACGATCGACGCAAGTTCTCATAAAGAAAATTCAACCGACATTCCGAAACGCACCTCGAATCACCCTGACATGACAAGGGTACCTCAATCGAGCCACACTGTACGTATACTGTACTGAAGGCAGTCAGTTTATTCGGTTGAACGTCTTTCTTTTCGTACAATTGAAATGAGTTACTAAGATAAGAAATATTTCTGAGCTTCTGAGTACGTTGCTTCTTCACTCATGAGCGAATAAAGTAAAATTTGAATCGAAACTCAGGGATTGATGGTTTTTGAGGGGCTCCACGGTCACGAGCGAAATAAACATGAACTGTGTTTAAGGCTGACGAGCAGTTTTGAGAATGAACTTTATTTGCAGAATGAGATGCATGTTTGTTCTCAACCTCACGGTTGAATTTGCAATTCTTGCTGTAATAAAATTTCATTGAGTAACGGTGATTCATGGTTTGTGCAGTACATTACTTTGAGCTGGGTGGCGTAGTTGCTGAGACTTTGCTCAGTTTTCGCGGTCATGTTTCTAGGTGGCCTGACGTCAACTGTTTACCCTGTACTTCACCGTTTTTTTTATAAAATTTCATGCATTTTCGAGTTTACAGTTACAGTGGTACAAGAAATATATTTTGATCATGATAAATTCATCCTATCATCTAGATAAGTACTCCTGTAATCTACTTACGGTGAATTATTTAATATTATTTGATTTTAACTCCTTGAATTTCAATCTATTCAATCAACACGTGAGATGAACGCCATTTTCTTCCCAACGGTCCAAGTAGTATTTGCGCGTAAAATGTGAAAATGGGCTGGAAAATTCAATTCAATTACGATCAAAATTCAAAATGAATCCTACTAAGGCGTTGTATTTATGGTACTCCACATATTGCTTTTCGTATGACCCAGGTGCTTCATTCTTACATTCTTGCCATTACTTAAATCGCACGCAATTTCATTCCCCATTTTTGGGTATGAATTTTTTTCCAGGGTTAGAACCCCTTCGTGTCCAGTTGAAATAAGAGGTTCACGTGGTATAATCGTGTGTGAAAATGCTGAGCAGCTTACTTTTGTATGTTTTTAACAACTTATTCATATACTTTGATTTCGGTTTACCTCCGATAATTCTAAATTTCTATCTAAAAGTCACGAAACACATTTTTATTTAATTTTGTTTCCGCTTTATCTCCCATTTTGCAATTTTCCCTCTGCCATCAATATTTGTGTTTGGCACTTTCCTGTCGACACTCGTACGTTTATGTGTTTATTAAGGTATTTGCTATTGATTTTTGGCGCTTAGTTCATCTAGAG
This sequence comes from Orchestia grillus, assembly GCA_014899125.1. Taxonomy (NCBI): domain Eukaryota; kingdom Metazoa; phylum Arthropoda; class Malacostraca; order Amphipoda; family Talitridae; genus Orchestia; species Orchestia grillus. Next base: position 11,677 of record VOMN01039860.1, read on the forward strand.
ACGGTCAATAACTTTATGCGTAACATAATTCTTCTTCATCGAGATTTTAAATTGGTAGTGCACTTTTTATTCCATCTCTAACGCTCTATTCTTATAGTAATACTTAGAAGCGAATGAATACAAAGAAAACACGATATTAGCCAGTTGAAGTGTTCATTAATTTTACCAATTTATTTTGTTTTCATTCCATTGTTATGTTAAAGCTAAATTAGTATTTTAAATGTCAATAAAATTCAGGTATGTTGTATCGAGACACTCAACATTTAAGCATTTTCTCTCTAGTTTCATGGTCTTTTAACAACATCAAACTTTGTATAAGGGCTAATTTTATTCTATCTGAGCGCATTGCTAATCAGGGTCACAATTTCTCAAGAATAATACTGATTACTTTAATTTTGTCCTACTTTTCTTCACAAATGGAATTCATTCATAACGTATAGTAGAAGTACCATGCACAACAATTTGTTCTTTGGTTCCATATTTTTGTAATATGCTCGGTTTCCACTTTCACAATGAATGTTTTGGCTTTTTATAATTGGCTGCGCTGTAACTTGATTTCGTCATCATTACCGTCACTTCGACCAAGTGCATTCCCACAGCGTCATTTGTATAGAAGCCTCCGCATTGTATGATACTCATCACATTTATGACGTCAGCAAAAGAACAGAATGCGACGTTACCTAAAAATCGCTCGATCATTTCAGGTAATGAAAAAACTGTATGAAATTTAAAATACAAAATTTATTCAGATAATTGCTGTATTACTGTGCTTTACCGTTGGTATATAAAATTGAGAAAGATTTTCGTAGTGCTGGGCAATTAGTTTATAGACATTTACCTGCGAGGTGAACTGCATTTTTGCCATCGTTAACTGAAGTGTCTAGTGAAATTGGCTGCTGCTATATCCTTGAGGAATGAGGTCGCTAAAACATTTCACATTATGTACTGTTTTATAGAACAATGAAACATCGCTCTTCACTCGACAAAAAACCATCACAGCTACGACAACAGCTGTACGTAAAGGGTGGCCCAAAAGCAAGGTACCCTCTCATGAAATTGTATCCTGAACATTTGTTAACGTATCAGTGCTACCGATATCAGTGAGGGTTGTTCATTTTTGGGCCACCCTATACAGGGTGGCGCATAAGTTACGCACCCTTTTAAAAAATTAACTGGGTATCGGTAGACATGATACGACTTGTAAATAAACTTTAAGAGTTCCTTTATCGTTTGCAATTGTTCAAATCTCTTGACCTTTCATACTTTTTTCTTTATTAATTTTTTAAAAGGGTGCGTTTCTTAAGCGCCACCCTGCACATACATTTGCTAGCTTAACAAGCCACTCAGGGCGCACAGAAGAAGAGTCCCATGCAGTGTGGAGGCATGATTCTCGACAATAAGATTTAGGATCAATACAGAGCTGTGTTCCTGCGCTAGGGGTCATGCAGGTTTCCGTGCAAACGCCGGTCCGGCTCTGCCACTGCGTTCTTGTACCTAGAACTTTCACGATGGAATTTCGTCCATCTTTTAGGGAAGTTTCCCGCGGTGTGCGGTTTCGTTGCAGTACAGTAAAATGTAATATTTATGGTATATCATGTTTTTTACAGACTGCCATTCGGAGAACGTTTAAGCCTCGCATTTCATGTCTTAAATTTGTACGTTCTTACATGATGTGTTATTTTCACGCAACCAGACTACTTCCTACGTTCAGATCTGTTGTAACTTTAGCCCGTTAATTGACGCATCATTTATACACTTTCAAATTAATTTTCTAGTTTCTTATCACCTGTGTCAGGGCGTCATTGTGGGCCAAAGTAACCAGTAGCTCACTATTAAAATGGCATCACTTTTATCGCTCCCACATCGTAGCGTCGTTCATTTCACAAAGTTTGCGTTTTTTTTTATATATATTTTAACATTGATTACCTTCATCCATTCTTCAATTTATATTCAGGAAGTTGGAAATCGTATTCATTCAATATATTTTTGCCGGTTGTGCACTGGACAGAGCCTGGGGTGCATCCCTGGCACGCACTCCGTTGCATCCCTGTTCTGTCTTGGTTTTGCACTGTCAATTCCTGGCTAATCTGCCTTTGTTTTGCAATGTCAATTCCTGGCTAATCTGTCTTTATTTTGCACTGTCAATTCCTGGTTAATCTGTCTTTGTTTTGCACTGTCAATTCCTGGTTAATCTGTCTTTGTTTTGCACTGTCAATTCTTGGTTAATGTAGCACTTCTCAGTTTTACTCATAATTTCCTATTTTTTTGTGATATTATTTTTAATTTGGATATGAAATTCAAGATACTGTACCTTAATGCTGAGTTTTGTTCCAGAAATTCCAGTGTTTTGAAGTGAACTCCAGGTTATATTTTCTATATTTCCAATTCTACGCTGCAAATTTCCCGTACTTGTATTTCCTTCTTACTGCTGTCTCCTGAGCTCTAAGTCAGCGAATTACGAATGTCATCCAACGTTCGTTACTATTCCATTTTTTCACCACGTCAAATGAGTGTTTTTCATTGAGCACTGCTTTTATTCTCGCAGGTTCGGTGCAGGCTGCTGTCGCTCAATATCAAAATGAATGGCAACACAAAAGCTAGTAAAAACATTTCAGACTTTTCAAACTTAGCGAACATATTAAAATCACTAGAGCTTTCGAGTGTACACTTCATTCATCTCCAGGGGGACTTAAAAACAAAAAAAAGCTATAAATCAATTTACTACTACTATACGCTTGAATTTTTTTACCAGCCTTTGTGTTACTATTCATTTTGAAATTTTGGTTTCCCTTTACGAAATCGATTCGTGATATTTCACATTCAATGTCATTATTTTCGATTAAGCACATTTTAAATGTTACGAACTTTGCTGTCTCTCACCTCACAGGGTCACTACAAACATTCTCCACGCTGACAATCACAAGCTGTACTTTGCTAGTGATATGTGTCATTTACTGTCCTGCACTAGCCTTGTAAACGACGGGGCCCTGCATGATGCTAGTGATCAGATTCATAAAGGGTTCGAGACTTCGTATTGACACGGAAATGTTCCACAAAACAATGAGCCAAAGTCTGAAGATATTATAAGGACTAAAGCTGTTTAGTGGTCAACGGAAAGTTATCAAAGAATAAAAAACTGGGAAACTGTTCGTGTAGAACGTAACAGGGTTCTATAAGGTGCGATCTCTATCCCCTTGAGACAAGAAAATACGCTCTATCAAATTATTTGTCCTAGTTTACTGCTATGTATGTTCTGCTACTGAAATCACTGAGCTGAGTCCTAAGAAAATTAATAATTCAACTTGCACGATGCAATATATACACATTTCTGAACTTAATTATGTAAAATAACTTCAGTATCTCAAGTGCTGTTCTGTTGAGCAAAAAGTTTCCGTCGAAGTTGAATGAATGTTTATTTTTAGTAACTGAACACCGCTTGAGTGACTAAAAGTATTTCACACAATCATGCTCAAGGGCTGTTCAGTTACTAAAAGTAAACATTCATTAATAAACAATTGTTGCACATGCAAGGTGAGTTGATAGTTCATTTAGGACGCAACCCAGGGATTTCAGTAGCAGTAAAGCTATTTTCGAGCAACTGAAGCCGAGAGAGGAGTGTCGGGCATTTTTTTACCGGCAAAGAAACTAAGCAGCCGCTCTGAAAACTCTTTTTTATTAACACAGAACCACTCTCACAGCTGCCGAAGTCTTCAATGCGCGGTCATTAGGGACCCTGGATTTGGGACAGGTTTGATCGGCCAATAAAGTCTTTTGCGTTAAGAGAAATTTAAAAATCTTTGAGCTTTGATCCAAGGAGAAAATTGACCAGACTTTGGTTAGAATTTGTTGGAGTATCTAAAAGAAATTTGTCTACGAAGTTGAAAGAAGTTTGACTCAGAATATCGCGGGAGTTTGTTTTGGAATTTGGTAAAAAGTCGTCACGAAACTTGAGTACGATAGAACAAATTTAAAATAAATGGTCAGTGGTGAGCAGTCTTTTAGCTGCACCTCCGTAGATAAAAATTGACCGTCATTCATGATCAAATTATTTGTTCCAGCTTACTTTTGTGCTTAAATTAGTTGGGCAGGCAGAAGAATAAACGCATCAATATCAATATATTGAGTCAGGAAGGCAGAGAAATGCATGCATATACGTAGGCGTGGTAAATGATGGAATCCCGGAGAATTAAAAAAAAGATTCTCATGTTTTCGTGTTCACGCTGAGGCGAGCACATAAATACCGAGAAAATGCAATGAAATTAAATTTTATTATCTCCAAATCCATTTAAAATTGAACGTAAGGTTTATATATGAAAAGAAGGAGGAAGGGGAGAGAGGGGGGGAGGAGGAGGAGGAGGAGGAAGATGATTTGAACGTGTGTGTGTAAGGCAATAAATTTACGAGTTTCTTCGTAGGGAAGAGAATATATGAAAGAAATACTGGGATGTAAGTTTTCCCGAGAGAAAAGTCGAAATATTTCAAGTAATGACTCAAATTTGGAGGTTTATGGTAGACTAGCGACCTAACCCAACCTAACCTAACCTAACCTAGCCTAACGACTGAGTAAATTAGTTATTCATGTAATGCTTGAAATGTTTAGCAATTTGACTTAACGCTTTGGTTTCACTATCCACCTGTGACATGCATACGAAAAAGGAATGCGCGTTTGAAATTCTTTTTAACTCTGAGAAGATTTAGAACAAGATGTGAAGTTTTGTATAACTCTTTCTTGAGCGTTATCAAATGCAACAGCGCACATCAAAGGGCAGAGATGAGTGGGACTTGGAAGGAGGTGGAGAAGAAGACTCGTAAAAACATTTAAATCGAACGTTTCGAGCATTTGCTCATTATCAGCGAAATCAGAAAACGAGGTAGAAGGAACGGATTGGATTTTCACTGCTCCCATCACAACGTCTTACTGATAACGTTGGAAATGAGCACGTGGTTGAAATGTTCGAAATAATTTCTTTACGATTTTTGTTTGCCATCACCTTCCTAGAGCTCGCTCTCCAAGATGGATAGATTCAGCATGAGTGAAACTTATTTCATTTTCGAATACTTTTCGTAGGCTAAATTTCATTTAAACTTACCTCGTCAACTGTGACAATTTTTCAACATTCAATCTTAGTAAAATTCAACAAAATTTTCCAATTTTACGTCAGTCATAGGGGCTTTAAATAAACTTTTGACCTGTGTCGAGGTCGTTTCATCGGCCTTACCTCAGCACCCTGTAATTCTTGCGATATTAATTCTGCGTTCCGGTGTAGAATTTGGGAGCATTATTCTTCTTGCAGGCGGTGACTGAGTGGTCAGAATATTAATTATGGTAGAGAAGACCCCGCACATGATGTACTTACTTTTTTTCTCGGCCTTCTTGTCTGTGTTTCAGGAGCAACGGAAATGAGTTTAAAGTTTTCGTTGAGTTAGGAAAACGAATTTGACGAGGCCGCGCGTGTGTTACAAGTTAAATATTCGCTACCATTACATGCAACCAATTTATTTCAATCTACTTACCTACATTCACTATTGCTTGTTTGAGCCGAAGTGCTGCTTACCAACAAGACGCATCGTCCAGTTGCTTGTTTGCTTCTCATACAACGTTGCATTAATGTGCCCCTCCAAAGGGAAATATGGGTGATACAAAAATATGAGAGAATAAATGGGGCATTAAGTTTAATGTTCGATTCGTGTGGTCTTGGTTGTGGGTGTTACGAAAGAGCTAGGATGTTCACATGGGTAACGGGGATCACGTAACGAATCAAGGAATACTTTAATCAGGCTTTTATACATGACTGGTGGAGAGAAGTAACATTTCTATGTAGGTGTAATTTGAATCGTGGGACGGAATTGAGTAGCATGCTGATTCAGTTATCACATTTGTATAAAAAGTTAATCATACAGTATGTTATTCTATTCACGTTATTTTGGCCGCACGAGCAATTATACGAGTAAAATATGACACACAAACAATAGTTATAGAATCGGTGATTCTATAACAATAGTTATAAAATCACAAGTTAAACTGGACTTTTGAGCAGCTTTGCAAGATGATAAAAATTCCAACTGAATCCCTGACGCAGAAAAGACGGTGTGGGGTGAGAAACTACGAGCTCTGATATATGTCGTAACAGACAGATAGTGAAATCAAAAATTGCGTGAGAGGCCTAAAAAGTCCTCGCACTACACGAAATGAGTAAGATTTTAGACCGAACGACTGAGTGAACTACTCGTAGCGTCTCGTTTTACTATCTGCCTGTGATATATCTACGTTTCAATGGAAATGCTGTAAATTTATTTACATACGCGCTTGATTTAACTTACAGTAAGGGCACTATGATCTTGAGAAGGAAAAGGGAAGATTGTTTCAGGATTGCACGTCTTTTGTTCATTTCTACAAAAAGTTTGGCTATTTCAAGATTGGAACATTGAGATGAAGAAACAACGCCTTAAAATGTTAATTTTTGGTAATACTAATTTTTTGAGATATTAATATGAAAGGATCAGCCAAAACGTACTAGAGTGCGTCAGTATATGTTTTCTAAAATGAGCTTCCTGCTGTCGATTAAATTTTGTAAGCTTATTTTAGGCAGAATAAGCCAAACCTCTCGCAAGAAAAACGGTTTCTTATTCGAATTTTCGCGAAACCCAAACTGTCTACTCAATTGAAGTTGGCTCAACGAATTATTTACATTCTACAGCGTAAGTACAGGAAGCCACTCGAAATTTTTACCTTCCAGTTCTATACGCCAATTCTCTCCGACACTTATAGCTACTTACAAATATTCTAACAAGACAACCCGTCGAGAATATTTCTGAATCACACTCGAGAATTCCTTCGATATTAATTCATTTTAGGCTTTAGGACACGACTCCTTTCTGAAGACTCGGAGCTCCTTTGTAACGTCCGTTCATCATGGCGGCTCCGCATGATCTTTGAACCGAGTCGTCAAGCTCCCAATGACCGTGCTTAGCAATTGATGGATCAGGCCGCCGGATTTATTGCTAATTCTGGCGCCGGTATTTCAACTGACTTGCGCTGCCGACGCCTTCGGGCTTCAAGGAAAAGAGGAGTTGGCGTGAAAGTCACTCGTTCGTTGGGTGAAAGTATGAGGCTGGTTACGTGTTGTACTGTAATATGAAGAATGTGAGGGCTGTAAAAACGGTTAAATGTTGCTCGTTCGTTGGGTGAAAGTATGAGGCTGGTAAAGTGTTGTACTGTAATATGAAAAATGTGAGGGCTGTAAAAACGATTAAATGTTGCTCGATCGTTGGGTGGAAGTATGAGGCTAAAAAAGTGTTGTACTATTATATAAAGAATGTGAAAGCTGTAAAAACGGAGAGACTTGGCTTAAATGTTTCTCGTTCTTGGCTTAGTGAGTATAATTGAATAAATTGTCGTGCAGGAGAATAAAAAATACTGAGAGCTGTTATGAAAACGACTGTGTAAACGTAACTATTTCATTGGGTGAAAGTGAGGATTCGGGTAAATGACAGTGCTTAGAATTTTACGTTCGAATGCTAACGAGAACTCTGTCGTTATTGTGCTTTTAAGAAGTCCAATCACTTTTGTAAGGTAATTGATGTACAATGAGAGATAAATTTTACATCAAATAAGTATTGTACTGTACATTGCACAGACATGCAAAAAAAAATTTTTCAGTGCTGTTACGATTGCGTGCTCAAACTCTCCCTTAAATCTCATGAAAGCTCTTAATATTTTAAATTAAATTTTGAGGAAAGATAACCTTGAAACACACACCAAGACCGTATCGCAACCCGTTTCGTCCCTCCAATTTATAAAACTCTCGAGCACCTCAATGCCTTTTTCTTTCAAGTAAAGGAATGATGACACATAACTTACTTTCAACTCCTGCATTTTTCATTAAGCTGAACTTTTTTCAACATTTAAATTTAAATTTACTTTTAAATTTCATCATTTCCTTCTTCACTGCGCTGTGTAGCGTACGTGGTACAGTTTTCTTGATCTGATGAAGCCCTGCTGGCGTCGTAACATAAGCGTTATTTTAGCGTAACGTCAAAAATGTGATGCAGAGATGTTGTGCTACAACAACATCACCCTGCCTCACGTGAGATGTTTCATCAAGGTTTGTTCGAGGGAGTTTGGCCTCGAAAATGAAGTAATTTCTATTCTTATGCTAATTGAAATTTTTTGCAAACTCTTAAAACGAAATGCTTTACTAATTCGGTTAACGCAATGATTTACTCTTTTACTAAACGAAATGCCCTACTGATGTACTAAACGAAATTCTTTACCAATTTCATAAATGAAATACGTTACTCATATATAAGCGAAATTCTATACTAATTAAATGAAAAAAAATTTCATTAATTTTCCACGGATTGTGAATGGCACGTAATAGGTAAACGAGATTTTACTAATTTGATGCCACAAAGCGTTCAATTTTAGCTTTATTTATTTTATGCCGAGTGAATGAAGAATGTACAGTCCCAATCAGGTGTTGAAACCTACAGTTTTCAACATTACATCAGACAACTTATTTTTCGTTCGCACGACGATCTGTCAAAAATTCATCACCGTCATCAAGGAAAACACACAGCATTTTGAGTAATAATTTAATTTTATGATCCATATTAAAAACAAGCTCGAGGAAATCCACTATGACAAAACCACCGAGGCCTTCAAATCTGTTAATGCGTCGAAGTAGCCATTAATTTGCGCTCACTGTAAACGTTCTTTCTGAGTTGCGGTCGGTACGAATACGTTCGTTTGCACCGAGTCGTCGAAAAATGTGCCCGCTGTTAGTAATGCAATAAATTTGAAACAAACTGACTTGCGTTTGCTAATCTCATGAAGAAGTATAACGTAGCTGTTATATTGGCCGTGCGTAAGCAAATCTTGTTGTTTGGATATATATTGACTGTGTAACTGATATATTGGGCCGTAACTGTTGTATTGGCGTGACTGTTATATTAGCCGTAACCGTTATATTGGCCGTAACTGATATATTGGCCGTAATTGTTATATTGGCCGTAACTGATATATTGGCTGTAACTGATATTGGCCGTGGGTAGGCAGAGCTTGTTGTCAATTTGCTCGCATGCACGAATGTTTTGTGTCGCAATTATTGCAGTATAATCAGTGAATACCTTCTTTTCGACCTCTTTGTACAGGTGTAGCATTTTGGAGGTAAAGTTTGAAAAAATATTTTCTTGCATAGACGAGCTTAGTATGATTACTTGACGTTAATCTTACGAGTATCTAGAGAGTTCATAGCGTTGGGAAAACTTGAATAATAAATTGTAAATAGCTCAGACATTATTGCTCATGGATATTTGATGCCACTAATCTTCACCTTGTGCTATCGGATTTATTAGACAAGGCTTTACCTTTTACACTTGAGCTCTGTTACTCTTTTTCCGAAGCATCAATTCTTTCGTGCGGTGAAAACAAACATATCTCCCTCGATTTTGTGTCATAATTTCACATGGAGATCATCAATCAGCACCAAGCCCTTTCATTTTAGCGCAATTTCTTTCCATTTTACCAGACGCCATATAAAAATCCCCGCATTTGTTCTCGGTTCTCCTTGTTGAGCTTCTTTTCTTCCCCCAGAGTCCTTCGATTACTTGACAGACACGGACGACTTGTGCGTGAGGCATATCAGAGCTCCTTATTACTCGCCACCGGCAATTACCCGCCGGTCAAGGTTCTTTACCTGCCGTAGGAGCCTCCATTACCTTCCCTGCTTGGGATTATAACCTCGGCAGCCCAAGTCATGACCTAATGAGAGGGCTAGCGCCGGCAACGACCGCTCGACCGCGTGTCGATACCTTGCAATGGCGGGTCAAGAAACATTGTCTACACGGCACCTTTTTTAGGGCGCACGAGCGACTGCTTGTCTTGCTGCCGTCTTGGCTTCGTCTTAGCTGTGACTTGGCTATGTCTGTGTTTGCTTTTTCGGTCTTCCCATTGATGATGTATTTGCTTCGTCGTATCTTTGCGTTGGCGATGACTTTGCTTTTGTCCTTCATAGGTTGTATTTTGACTTATTCTTGGTGGTGTCTTAATTAGCTTAACATTTACTTAACTTCAGAATATTCTTTCATCCGCATTGAATCTTTTTAGTTCGTCTCGATTCTGCCTTAACCTTGTTATTAGTTTATTTGAACTCCACCTTAATTTCTTTTAACTGAGGCAGTCTTGGGCTTCTTCACGCCAGCCTCAGCTCAACCTTTCTTTCATCTAAATCTTCTCCAAATTTACATTCAATCGTGACGCAAGAACTAATCTCTTTCCTGAGCCCAATTCGCAATTCATCGTTTTTTTCTCAACTGTCGCACTGTGCCAAATACACACAAACACACAAACTACTGGCGGTAAACAGACACATCGAGAGATACGAGAACCTGGTTTTCGACGCGACACTTCGCCAATTACCTTCCCTTAAAAACCGTACTTTTTCTTGGTCGCAGCGGCGTGTGAGGGCATCCAAGTGGTGGAGGTGGTCGTGCCCCCGGTGGTGAAGGCGGGGGAGTCGGTCGTCCTCGAGTGCCGCTACAAGGAGGAGGGGGACACGCTCTACACCCTCAAGTGGTGGCGGGGGGATGACCAGTTCTACCAGCTCGTGCCCCCCAAGCGGTCCTACTACCACGCTTCCGGGGTCTCCGTCAACATGTCCGCCACTGAGCACCTCAATCCAGTGAGTACAGCCCAGTGGGTGCAATCCAGTGGTGCCATCCAGTGGGTGCAATCCAGTGGGTGCAATCCAATGGGTAAAATCCAGTGGGTACAATCCAGTGGGTGCAATCCAGTGGGTGCAATCCAGTG